>VWZT01009300.1:59762-138032 GCA_013397055.1 Pachycephala philippinensis
TGGCACAGAGAGGCTTGTCTCCACCATACCCTGGGGGGAGGAGGGGTCACGCAGCAGACCCCTGTGGAGAGGAGCCTGCCAGAGCTGCCAGGCACCTGAAGAGCATGTGATCACCCCCATACAAGGGCATTAAGAACGTGCACTGCTGACACGGCAATGTGTGATAGGTCGCTTAGTGAAAAATACCACATAAGGAAATACTGGGTCTTGAAGAAGTGTATAAAACCAGCTCATTTCTTCCAATAAACGAGTTGGTTTCCCTTCCAGTCAGGGTCCCTGTCTCCATCGCCCACAGGTACTAGCACCCTTGCTTCATGGTAGGGCTGTTGTTTCTGCAAATCTATGGGAAAGAGATTTTATCCATGCAATTCTATACCCTTCTGAATGAACAGATGGTTTACCTAGCTAAGTCTTGTTTAATGTGTGTATTGCTAATGACATTAGGTCAGTTCCCAGTTAAACCTCTAATGCTAATCCTTGAACAAACAAATCCATCAGATATATCGAGTCATCACTGGAAAGCTATGGAGTGATAGATCTTTATGTGGTGCTAGCAGGGCAACAGCTGTCAAACAGCTTCTGACTTGCAAAGAAGAAAATGGTCTGGTCTAAATTTTGTCTTACTGAAGCATACAAATCAAATGCTTTATAGGAACAGATAAAGCAAAGTGGAAAGTACAAGGGTATCTGCAGACATCTTCAAAAAACTCTGTAAGTGCCTTCCGTCTCAACATGCAATATTTACAATTCTCATAAATTTCATAGGTTGTAAGGCATGTTTTGAAGATGGAACAGCTGTGGCTCAGAAGTTGCTTTTTGCATTGCCCTCCAAAGAAATAAGATCTGTTAAATAGGTGTAACTCTGGAGTGCCATGACTGAGCACAAGCTACCTGCCCGCCCTCACCAAGCCAGGGTTCAGCAACATCAGTGTGGAGTTTGATGGAAGAAGATCAGTACAACTTCTGCTTTTGTTGCACATATCTGATGTCCGTATTCATAAGGAATATGTGGACAGATGATCCTGGTATTACAGTGTGTTCAGAAGTCAATTTCTTTGTGATTATAAAGCACACTTTTCTGAACAGATGGTTAAATAACTTCATAGGCCACTCATCGCTTCAGCTTTATTCCAGAACAGGTAATGTTTCTCTGAGAATATTGGGGCATATCTTTACCTGGAGGAGTATTCCAGAGTAATAACAGCCTACTATTACCAAAGTGACCTAGTAAAGTTACTCTGTTCATCCATCAGCTCCATGCCAGCTAGGTAAGGGCTTTTAAGAACATCTGCTCTAAAACAAATTGAGGCTGCTGTAATGAGAGACTTATACCTGGCTAAGTCATGAACATTTATTTTGTTCTGTGCCATTGTCTCTCTTGTGTTAAAATGCTTCGAATTTCTTCTACAGTTACTCTATTTATCAGTATTTCCTTCTTCACAATGTCTTCTGTAACTAATTTCCATTCTGTGTTATTTGCCCTTTGAATAATACTACTGCAGGTATTACAGATAAGTGCTGACTCACAATGAGAACTGTTAAAATACCTACTGCCCATATGTACACTCTGCAGTTTATGTAATGGAAGTATTTATCTTGTTGTAGGAAATGCTGTGTAACACAACTTGTGACTTACCTTCTAGGAATGAAGGCCACGTATAGCAATCTTATCCAGCATTTGCCGTACCTTCCTTGCCTTGTTTACCAGGCAATTGAGATTGAACTGTCCTCTTTATTTCTGTAGGTTCTGTACAGATTAAAGGAGAAGATGCAATTGTCACTAAGACAAGAGAAGGAAAAGAAGCAGGAGATCCACCTCTCACCCCTTCCCCTGCAGACGTCTCAGACTGAGTATAAGACCACCAACAGCGTGGTCCAGTCTCAACAGGCTCCAAAGGTTGTCAATGTTGTAGTGGACCCTCAAGGCCAATGTGTTCCTGAGCTCAAACCTCCCCTGTGTGCCAGTCCATCTCCTTTCAGAATGAAACCTGTTGGCCTCCAGGAAAGGTAGGATGGTACCTGGTGTGCTCAGGATTTATTCTGCTTCTTTATACTTAAGCTTCATGATTTCATATGTTTCTCTTCTGTCAATGAATGGGAGACTTCTCCATACGGACATCTGAGAAGTGGGATTTTGGCGTGTTAACACCTATTTCACAGGTTTTCTTTCCTTTACATATGATCAAGGGTTCAGGTCATATGAAAAGGTTCAGGTTTGGGCTGAGATTAACTGCATTAGTGGCATTCTTTTTGCTGATTATATTCTTCCCCTTTCCAACAGCTACTCCAAAGAAATATTTTGTTTATTTTCCATTGATTTTTGCCTGTTTTGATTGTGGAAATCCTGGCAGAGGGCTCAAGGGCTGGTTATGTATTGTCAGCAAAGGACATTCTCATTCTCAGGGAGTCCCTAGCACCTGTAAAACTCAGAAAGAAGAAATATTTACACCAACAGAGTGCAATTAGAAATCTCGTATAGTGTTTCCATTATCACCTTTAGATAAATTTTCTTCTTAAATGCAGCCTTCCATGATGGTCAGGATACAGTCCAAAGTCAACAGGCTTTACAAAAAGGAAGAAGTGATGAGTAATGAAACCAGCTCTTCTGTGCAATTCCTCAGAAATACTTGGGCACCAAACCTTGCCACTCATTGCACTTTTCAAAAACTGGGCCAGTGCTCTTTTTATAAAACTAGTTATTCTTCCCACAGGAGAATGCACACTGACATCTGTCTCTCCTCTGTTAGAAACCTGTATAATTTTTTGTCTGATGGCTGCAGGCCACTTTCATAAAGCATCAGTGCTCTGAAAAGCTCACATAGCATGCAGCTGTGCAACTGAACTCTCCTGCTCCAGCACAGATGATAAATGAAAGAACAGATGCCATGCAGAGACCAAGCAGAGCCTCATCTGTGAGGACTCTCAGCTGAGCTGTAACCCTGATTCAGTTTGAACTATGGGATTTCAATGACAGAGATTTTATCAATGGATTTATGACAGACGGAGCTCAGGGAGGGGGATTGATTCTTCTGTGAGAAAAAGAGGCTGTAAGGCATAGCTGTCATAAAATATGTAGTGATACCACTGCAGAAAAATAGAAAAGGAATGAAGGAAGCAAGTAAATACATTTTGGTAGTTTCTCTCATTCCACAAGACCCTAAAATAAAGCCCACAAGCATGGGAATGACATAGCTCTTTTATAATACTTAGTACCTAACATAGCATATGCAATAGTTGAGAGGGATTGAGGGAAAGGTATTTGTGGAGGGATTTTGTACTTAAGGAGAAGAAACTTTTGTACATAGGGAGAAGAAACTTTTCCATTTCTCAAACAAAGAAAGTAAAAACAGTTGATTTAGGATATTAATTTCCACCACCACAGATAGGAACTCTGCATTTAATTCTCCTAAACCTAATTGCATCCTTTGGAAGGACAAAGTTCTGAGTCAATATGACAAAATGGAGAGCTGAGATACAAAGAGAAAACTAAACCTGATGTTTGACCAAATAAACCAGACATATAGGTTATTACTAAGGAAAAAGAAGTTGAAGGAATTGATGACTTCAGTTTCTACTGTAAAAGAACACTAATAGACCATTGTGAAAAAGGGAAAGCCATTGTGATAATAGCCCGTTGTGCAGTTCTTTTTGTCATTTCTCAACTGTCTTAACACAGTTAGACTCTATCAGCCCAAGTCCACTTCTAAGAAATGGTGAAGTTTATTTCAAGCTCAGTGTACAAAGGTCTGGGGATGTGATAGGAGAGAACTGTAGGGAATAGTTTATCATCTGTTCCTCTGACATAAGCAGCTATTATTATGTGTATTTCTTATTTATTTACTATAACCTGTACTATGAACAAATCTATACTCAATTCTAATACTCAGCAGCATTGAAAGCAAAAAGTGAAAATGCACCGACACATTCTGCCTCAGATATTATCTAGTGACTAGGTAAGTGGTCAGTTTAAAACTCCTCTCCACCTTTCTGCCACAAAAAAGCCTTTGCACTAGGCAGCCTTGGGCAATCCGTGTTACACATGGGAGAAGTGGACCTTACAGCATGGATCTGCACACTGCAGGCAGCAGCGAACCATGCTCAAAACGGTCTACTGGCAGTTCTTTTTCTGTTAGTATGGAGTAGGATCAAGCCTGGAGGTCTCCTCCTGCTCATAGCACAGCTTGGGAGCACCCTTTCAATAATTTTTGCAACCCTGATTTTGGTTTCTGCCAGGGGAAGAAGCTCTTGGCAGGCTAGAGTGGATATGGGGGCTCCTTGACAAACTTAGGAGATTCCTTGGGTCACATGGCTTGACAGTGATTCCTGAGCAGTATTTTCTAGCTATCCAGACTCCTTCCTGGTTTGATTCCTTAAGAGTGATCCATAGTCATGAAATGCCTGGTAGGATCCAGACCAAACTGTCCCTGGTTTGGACCATGGTTCATTGATTTATTTTTGAGCAGATAGTGAGGTGTGCATAGCCATCTAGGTGGGAAGTTGTGACAATCTTTCTGAAGGATAGGACAGAAAAGTTGGATAATGCAACCTGATCTAGTTGAAGATGTCCCTGCTCGTTGCAGAGGGGTTTGACTAGATGGCCTGAAAAGATCCCTTCCAGACCAAACTATTCCATGATTCTATGCCTGCCTCTCAGGCTCTCTTTGCTTTGCACACTAGGTGCTGCTTTGACAGTAAAAGGGGTAATGATTTTAAACTAAAGGAGGGTAGATTTAGATTAGATACAAAGACGAAGTGTTTTTGCAATGAGAATGAAACACTGGCACAGTTTGCCCAGAGAGGTGGCAGATGCCCCATCTCTGGAAACATTCATGGTCAGGTTGGACAGGGCTCTGAGCAACCTGATCTAATTGAAGCTGTCTTTGCCCATGGCAGGGGAATGGGACTAGATGACCTTTAAAGGTCCCTTCCAACCCAAACTATTCTATGATTCTATGATCTAAATGCAAAAATAAGTAGAACTGAGTTTTCTCAAAGCACCACATCAGCCTCTGAACATATCCATCTTTAATTGGAATAGCATTGGCGAGTACAGAGGCTAACAAATTGTTAATGGACAACTATGCATGGATAAAAATATTTCTGGGAGTTTGTCCAGCTTCTTGAAACGTATTCTGATTCTGAATACTAGAGCCAAGTCCGTGAACATATTTTTCTGTGTATCTGGAAAGGCTCTTACTCAGCTATTTCTATAAGACGCATCTTCCCGACAGATTATTTGCACTATCAGATGTGTGGGATGCCGCAGATTGTTTTTATGCCACGTAGGCACAGGCGGCGGTGCCCGGAGCTTTGCTGGAGCGGCTGTGCAGAGTGCGGGGAGGGTGACACCTAGAGCCGGCAGGCAGCACTGTTATCCTTCAGCGGGAGCGCTTGGAGACGGGAGGGATCCCGCAGTCGGGATGTAACTGGCCCGGTGCCGCAGGAGGCGATCCTGCTCCCATGCTCCGCTCTCACGGGACTCCACCCGGGGTACGGCGTTCAGCTCCAGTGCCCCCATCAGGAGAAGGATGTGGACCTGTTAGAGCAAGGAAGGCCATGAAAATGATCAGGTGGCTGGAGCACCTCTGCTTTGAGGACAGGCTGAGAGAGTTGGGGTTGTTCAGGCTGGAGAAGAGAAGGCTCTGGGGAGACCTTACTGCAGCCTTTTGATACTTGAAGGGGACCTATAAGAAAGATAGGGACAAACTTTCTAGCAGGGTGTGTTGCAATAGGACAAGGGGTAATGGCTTCAAACTGAAGGAGGCTAGATTTAGAGTAGATAAGAGGAAGAAGTTTTTTACAGTGAGGGTGGTAAAACACAGGAATAGGTTGCATGGAGAGGTGGAAGATGCCCCATCTCAGGAAACATTTGAGGTCTGGTTGAATGGGGCTCTGAGCAACCTATTCTAATTGAAGCTGTCCTTATGCATGGAAAGTGAGTGGGACTAGATGACTTTTAAGTGTCTTTTCCAATTCAAACTGTTCCCTGATTCTATGATTTTCCTAGATTCTGATCAGGGATATGTGCCCACGTTGCAGAGTGTGATTTGGAAAGGGGTGGTCAAGAGCGGAGGGTGGACTGAAGGTGTGGAGGTGAGAGGGCTGTCAGAACAGAGAGACACTGACCCCTTTCTATTACAATTGCTGAGGCAGGCAAGTGAAGGGCTATTTCTTCACAGCATCCTGGCATCCTCTGGATCATTCAGTACAGAATGCTTTGAAGTTGCTCTCTTTTGGTGTTTTCACAATTGCTGCTCCTTTGCAGCAAAGGCCTTTTCCACTGGCAAGCCACACTGTTCTTTACTGACCAAAGGAGCAGGAGAGCTACTGTTCTCCTGTGGGTGTCTTCGGTAATGAACTGTCACAATATCACAGTGCCGACGCCTGAGTTTTGGATGTAAATAATTGTTTTCTCTTCCGTGAGCACATCTATGAATATTGCAGCAGTGTTTACTTTTCTATTTAGGCTTTTATAGCTTTATATAAATAAGACATACGTTTTCCTTCAGCAGAGTAAGGCTTTGGTCCCAGCCAAAAGCAGAATCTGGCGAAGTGGAATGTGGTATTTTAGATTTCATTCTGACATATCAAGCATTGAAAATTCTTAGTACAAGCAGTGAGTTGTTAAATCATAATCACAGTATAAATATAAATGTTACCACACCAGCACAGAATTACAACTGGGTTTACATTTCCTGTGGCCACTGCAGCTGTGAGTTTTAGTTCCAGTGTTATCTGTGACTAAGACAACTGCATTTCAACTAACTAGTGTACAATATGATGTTTTGTTCACATTAGTTACTGTGCAAAGATTCATGGAAGAAAAAAAAAAGCAGAAAATGTCTCTTCTACTGTGTGTTGAAACACAAACAGTGCTTTGGAAAATCTTCTTAAGCATTTGTATTCCATTCTAGCCACAAAGACCTAAAACTGTGGCTATTATATTTTAATAATCAGAGGGAAAAATCACAGCACTGTGTGTTCTTAGTCTGTTACATACTCATCAGAAAATTACTCTGTCTAAAAGGAAGAGCTCCTCATCTTCACATATCAGGATGCCAGGGGTATACAGGACTCTTATTCGGAATAGATAGTATTTTACATGTGCCTTGTGCTAATTTTTTTTCTCTGCAAAAAACCACAAGAGAGTGAAGATGATAATAGAAAAAAAGTTTGGCAAATAAAGCAAAAAGCTGGCAGATAAGTGAAATAATAAAATATTTTTAAATGTGAAATAAAATAATTCTGCAATGGTACAGAGGCACAGCTGTGACACAGGAAAATAGAAGATACTCTGTGAAAGGGAAGAGCCAGCAAGAGCAAAACTTGGAGGGGAGAGGGCTGCTCACGGGCATCATTCAACAGACTGTGCAGCCAAGTCTGCAACCTCTATGGAAAATCAGTAGGCATCAGAATAGAGAACAGTATGGAGACAGTCACCTAAATCAATCAATTATAGCTCTCTACAGATGAGTGAAATTTGGCTTGAACTCTGACTGTGAGAACTCTGTGTGATGTTACTTTTCCCCACAAAGCAGAGCAATACTATGAAAATCCTGTGCCACAGTTAATAGACTGTACCCGCTAAGATTTCTCTTAGCATCCTGAAGATCTCTGTAAATTGGCAGCAGAATTCTTTTTCCAGTTCTAAGAATTATTCAGTAGACATGCAGTGAGTACAGCTCCCTGTAAGTATAATGAAATAAAAGTTAAAATAACTTGTGTTATAATGCTAAGTGTTCATCTCTGTCTGCTTCCTTATAACATGAGAAAGAGAGATATTCTAGTGGGAAAGTCAATATACTTTTTCATAATCTAAAAAAAAGATTCAGATAACCCATAGGAGTCTATGGAACACAGTGCCAAAAGGCAAAGTTTTAAACAGAAATGTATTAGCAAAAGGTGCACACACAAAAAATGAGAGTAATTATTGTTCTCTGTTTGACTTCAGCATCCTTGCTCAGAAACATCTTGTATTTTAAATCTTTACAAAGAAAATCCTGTATAATTTTTTCTTCAGGTTTGGAGGTGGAAAAATTTGCTCTTAATATTGAAAACTATTCTCTTTTATTAGTCATTCTGCATAGACACACAAATTATTGAATTGTAGTTTCAGCCTCTTAGGCAATTTCTGTCAGTTGCCATCTGGATGACAAATACTGTAGATGACAAATACCACAAAAACTAACTCTAATACCTGTTTTCCTCATTTTAGAAAGGCAGTATTCATTAAAATGAATCATTATCTTAACAATACTGTATACTGAATAAAACCTCATAAGAAACATTGGAGCCAGGGTAAAAAACCTGATGTGCTCTTTCCTTCATTAATATAACCTCACCTGCACCTCAGGATATCACTGTTCAACTGCATCTCTGCTCTGATAGATGAGAAAAATTTCCAGCAATTCTCTCTGTCTCTGTTCTGATTTTTAGATCACAGAGCACAGTTGCTGCAAATACAATTATGGTGTTGCTGATCCATTATCATTATACAAAACTGTCCATTGTGAGTAATAATTTCAAGTAACGCTCAGAGGGTAGCACCTTGCAGTTGAGCTACTGTAAACATGCCAGGTTTTGTAGTTTATTGCACAAACATGGGAACTTAATATCTTTACAGGAAGGGGCCTTGAATTTCCTGACTAAAATATACTAGCTTTGCATAGATTTGAAGGATAAATTTTCCCTGTTGTGTAGCTCTGAGTATGCTTTCTGCATTCTTAATGTAAATCATAGGGATTGTATTAGGAAAATGTCAGTGTAATTGTTCAAAGCAAAGCTATGTGCCAACACAAAAGTACAAGCTGTGGAATAGTTTTATGGTGATAGCCTATCAGAAGGAATTTGCAAAGCACCAGGAACCAGTAAACTGAGTTTGAGGTGGGAGGCAAGCATTTTTGTGCTCTGACCTGTCTCTTCTACCAACTCACTAGAGCACTTCAGGCATGGCACATAAACCTCCTCCAGCCATATTCCTAACCTGTGGTTTGAGGATGGCTGGATGCTGTGTCCATCTGAAGAGATGGAGCGAAGATGAGAACCTTAACCTGAGGTGCAGTGAAAGTCCTACTTGCTACTATTTGTTCACATCATTTAAGAAGAAGGGGAGAATACAGTTACAACCCCCCACCCCCCCACACACACTTTCCGAAGGACCTGAAAATACAATTCTCTCATTTGGCAGCTCTATTCCATCCTGGTCTGTAACATCAAAAATTCATAAAATGGCTTGGGTTGAAAGGGACTTCAAAGAAAATCTAGTTCCAGCCCCACTGCCAAGGGCGGGGGCACCTTCCACTTGCTCAGGTTGCTCAAAGCCCCGTCCAGTGTGACCTTGAACACCTCCAGGGGTCAGGCATCCACTTATAAATTCAACACACCCAGATACACTTATAGCACTAAGGCTGCCTAGCAGGGATTGGTTTGTGTCCATACTGCTAAGCTCTCTTTGCCTCCAAAAAAGCAGGGACTGGATGCAGACTGCCTCCTGAGAAAGGTTTGTGCATGTGCTTGTTCCCAAACCATGAATCGCTTTGGAGTGCTCTTGTTGTAAAAGGCTAAAAACAAACCAGGGCTGCAATGATTGATATGTAGCACTGTCATTCAGTGCCTGGGTTTGTTTCCCTGGCACTGTGATTTTTTTTCAAGATGTAGCTTGCACATGAAGAAGTGTGCAGTGGGTATAGCAGCTGATACGAGGGGAGCAGTCCTGGTTGTAGGCAGTTGCTTATGGCCTTTTAGGTAATTCTCTTTTCAGTACAGGGTCTCCCTGAAGCATTGCATTGTCTCTTCCCTCCTCCTCAAGCCATCCCAGCTAGCTGGAAAGCCACACTGACTGCTGCCACCTGCACTCTGGGTGAAGAGTAAAGAAAAGGACTGTAAACTGGGCTACTGAGGTGGGAGAAACTAAGTAATGGGAACATGAGGTGGGACCCAGCTTCGAGTGTCTCCTGCTCAGTACCTGAGAGATCTGTGTTGGCACGTGGATTCATCACTAGAGAGAGAAAAACGCTGTGCCTCCAACCTGCATTTGTGAAACGTTTCTCTAAGTGCACAGTCACTCTGAAAACTTTCTGCCAGTGCCAGATCTTTGAGTTGCATGAATGTCTGTTCTGTCCAACCCATTACAGACATCTTTGCTTATCTGCAGTGTAGGAAGAGGGCAGGAATGTGAATTGTCCCCTTTCTCTGGAGAGGAAGTGAACTCAGGCACCAGCCTAACAAAGACCCTCTAAAACCCACATTTTAACTATTTGACTCCTGGCTGGTTGAGAAGCTGATTTGGTTGTGGTTAGAGCTCTTTGAAGCAAAACTCTGTGAGAGTTGTAATGTAAATAAGTAGATGCAAATAACTGTGTACCATTGCCCAGACTTACACCCACAGTCTATTCCCTGTGTCTCTGGCACATCTTAAAATTACTTCAGATTAGTGTGGGTTGACAATAGGTTTCCACTCCTATTTCCATCTCTGCTTTGAATTGTCCCACATCCCTTTCTTCTTCCCTTGCAAAGAACTAAAGCTTTCCAAAGCACATGACTCTCACTTTTGGGAGTGGTTTTAGGCAAATTTGCCTACCCTTGTTTAGAGAAATTCTTCTGATGCAGCTCCATGGCCCTCTGCTCTAATGTACAGGGGAATGCTCCGTTTAGCATATGCAGTCTATGCCTACCCTTGCTTTTGCCTTTACTGTCCTCTGAGGTTTAGTCAGGAATTTTATAATAATTTTATTGTATTCCCAGGTCTCTTATCTGGCGTTTATTCTTGTTACTCCAGTTGCTACTGGTTTTAGCTTGTACACAGGAAACCGCAGTGCCAATCAGTGTCGTTCCCAAGGTGACAGGAAACCCTATTTGGTCGGATGTTGATTGTGCTTGTCCTTACGGCTCCACCCATCACATTTTCTTCCTTTTTGGCTTAAGTTAAGACAAATTAATCAGTGGCTGCCATCTGGTAGACAGTTTTGGTGGATTTGCAGTGATTTGTCCAGCTGATCTTCTGAAAAGTCACACAAGGGAAAATATCCATGTTAATATTTAAGTGCTTCTTGAGCCTGCGATTTACAGGGACTGTTTTTGCCCTGAGCCCATGAGTAATTTGAGTTGTGTGAGTAATCCCCTTGTCTTTTTCAGCAGCAGTTTTGGGTCTTAAAGTGCTGTTTGGGGATCAGAGGGTTAAACTCTGATGCAGCTTTCCAGTGACTGATTTCCTCAGCTTCTCTCTGCCTCTAATTTGTTTCTGTGCTTGACCATCCAGGCATAGTTTCTATGACTGCTTCACCAGCTGTCCTAATGTGCAGGCAGAGTGGGACATCTGGGAAAGTGAGGAGATGCACATTAGCCGGACTTGAATGCTCTGAGCATCTCATCTCAGCCCTTAGCAGGATGTGTCCATCTGTGACATTTGCAACCTAATATATCACCTTTTCACAATGGTAGGTTGGAAATGCTGTGCTAAGGGACAAAGGCACCAGCTTCTTTATGAGACTGGTTTGTGAGCAGGAAGTATCTCCTGAGCCCTTGACTAGTACCCACAAGTACTGGTTTCAGCAAAACAATGTGGAAGGAAGCATCCATATCAGATATACGGAGTTTTGATGTTTAGAAGGAAGGTTGATTTTTCACATTTGAGGTTTTTATAGAAAAGTTTCCTTGAGTGTCCCCATTAATGTCTGAAAAAAGTTCTGAAAAATGTCTGAAAAATGCTTCAAACCAAAAATATTCGCCTTTCCGCTTGTTTTGGAATGCATTTATCTCTGTTCATGACATTTCTTTTACAGGGCAGCCTAAAGCTGCACTTACTTCAGTTCCCCTTAATTTAAGATGTTAGGAGCAGACACAGGAAACAGTTAAAAAAGAAGAGAAAAACATCAAAGTGCCTTCAAAACTGCAATGTAAGATATCCACATATTTCTTTGAATTGCAAGAAGCCATGTGCTGGGCAGTGTTTATATCCAGCTTATATTGTAGCCGTCAGTTAACAGTCCAGGCCATGAATCTTTTCTTTGAGTGCAATCATAATTAATTTTATTTCTATGCAGTGCTAGGAGAACTCTTAAAAATTATGAGAGTTGACTAATTATACTGCTTCTTTTTTGAAAAATCCATTTCTGGATATTCAGCAGAGATCTCTTACATAGTCAGAGCTAGGATGTAGAGAAAGCTTAACATTGTTAGCTAGCAGAAATGTCTTCTGTTTGAAAATACACTGTTGCTGAAAGAATACTGCATGTAAATCTGTGGGTCAGAGTATTTCTCAGCTCTTGCTGGAAATTCTCTTTAGCATTCTGTCAGCACCTGAGAGCCTTGGTCACAGATCAGGATCCCTCTGTGCAAGACTCCATATGTGCACAAAAAAGAAATGTTCCTTTCTCCAAAAGACTTACATTCTAAACATCAGACAAGGTAGTAAATGCATGCAGACAATCAGACACGCCTCAGGAAACAGAGAAGCAATAGCACCATGCCAGAGATGAGGATGCCCAGAGTACAGCGTGAGAATGGCTCAGCCAGACAAATACTGCTCAGAGGCAGAGCGGATTCCATGCGACACTGAGATTTCAGCCAGGCTCTTGCTAGAGTTATTTGTCTGCTTTGATACCATCATATCCAAGCTGATGCACCCGTTTGGTTAGACTTTGAACCTTAGCTGAGTTTCCAAGACATTTCAGGAACTCTTTTTATGATTTTCATCCTAAGACAAGTGGGATATTAGTTGGTTAAGTGATCCAACATGGTATTGCAAATGAGTGCCTATCGTCATGAAATGCCTTGGCTTTGAACTCTTCATTAATTTCTCTAACCAGGGGAGTCTATAAGCCACAAAAGTGATATTTCTTTCTGGGACAGGGACTTTCCTTATGTTCTGTCAAAGAATATACTTTGATGCTTAACAAACAGAGTATATTGTTTTTAATTTGTGGTATCTATAATTATCCCTGTTATGTTAATACTGTGATTTGATAACAGGAGCAAAACAACACAGCAACTTCAAATGACCGCTCAAATATGCGATAGGCATCAGAGGGGAAGTAGTGTATATAATTCCCACACAGAAAAATGTCGTTAAGTACAATGTTTCTCTAGGGAATTCAGTCCCAGTGCTTCAGGATGACCAATGGCAGCTCCCTGGAAAACTGCTGCCAGCAAGAGATGGGGCTGGTGCTGGGCAGGAGGCAGCTGAGTCTGCCCCTCTGCCAAGGCTGACTCTTCTGCTTCCCACCATCCCCTGACAGCCGCATCTCCTGTTTTTGAGATGTCTCAAATCCTTCCTGAGTCATAAAAAATTCCACTGGGAGACTGCTGCATAGTACAGAGGCTTTCAGTTCCTTTCCCTGGATTTGATAGTGGATCTAAAAACACAGTCTTAAAAGAAATGAAGGAAAACAATCAGAACGGCAGAAAAGTACACAATGGTTAACAAATGCAATTTGCCTGGGCTTGTTTCACTTCAGACTCTATTTAGCTTGTTTGGCCTCAGTGGATTTGTAGACATTTCTGGGAAGAGAGTTTGGCCCACAGAGCACAATACTGAATAGGTTTGCAAAAGAAGGCAGCATTGTGTAAGGCAGAAAGCTGGTATTGTAATTAATCCTCAAGTTAATCCTGTAGCTACAGAGCGTGTGTTTGCAATTTACTGATAAGATTATAATAATAAAAAAAAGTTTTCTGCTTCATCACAAGGATTTTCACAAATGTAGATGGTTTAAATACCCCTCTAGTCCCCATGTATAGTGCTCACTATTGCCTGGCTCCCAGCTACAGAGCTCATCATCCTGAGTCAGTGCAGAGGTCATAAGGTGGGCTAAGAAAGCTGTCTGAAGGAAAAACTACAGAAGGGAACCACCAGGCACAAAGATGGGGAAGCACCCTTTGGTTCAGGACGTTCCTAAACTACAGATTGCCAGAAGATGGAGAACATACTAAAAATAAGGAATAGTATTAATTAAGTAATCAATAATTCCTGCTTGCTTTGTTCTTGCATTCTTTCCCCAAACCTCCTCTTGCTATTGAAAACAGGACACTGGCCAATCTTTGGCCTTAAAAAGTACACCAAATTTATGTTCATATTTCTACATTAATGCCTTCAAAGTAACGTCATATTACGTCATTAGCCATATGAAGCCCTGTGTGTTGGAAGTGTTTGTGCTGAGATAGATGGGGTGGAGATCAGTTTGGAAGTGAGTTCCATTTATCTTTCAGATATGACTTCTCTCCTTTCTCTTTATTTCATAATGTAATGCGCATTTAGAGGAATGCTACTTTTGTCAGAATCCTCACATTTCACTCCCTTATTCACATTCATACAAGTGAATTTAAATCAAGCTGTGTAAGTTTCTTAATGCCATGAATCCTTTGCTAATAGAGGACTGTGAATCTAAAGCAATTGTCATTATTTCACTGTGAAATTTTTAATCTGTTCTGACTCATTGATAGTGTATATGAGAAAGAGTAGATCAGAAATCCTTTGCTCTGGCCTTCATCTCTGGGTGCAGGTGCAGATGCATTTCCCGT
Organism: Pachycephala philippinensis; assembly: GCA_013397055.1. Lineage (NCBI taxonomy): Eukaryota > Metazoa > Chordata > Aves > Passeriformes > Pachycephala > Pachycephala philippinensis. The sequence goes on from VWZT01009300.1 coordinate 74,277, forward strand.
TTCTAGAGCCCTGCCTATGCAGCCCCCTATGGGAATGTCTCTGATGAAGGCAGGCAGTCCAGGGCCATGGACTTCAAAGGATCTGCTGAGCTCTGTAGAGAGAAGCTCCAGTTCACTTACCTGTTTTTTCCTCATCAACTGTTCACCCCTAAATGGGACTGCACAGCTTGGCAATATCTCTTTTAAAGGTCTACCTAACCTCTGAAGTGCAAGATAAAGTACACCTTGGCATGCAGAAATTTGCAGGTGTCTTAAAAGCATTTAAACATTGCTCTGTTTCAAATTGCAAGCCTAGGTGGATTTCCTAAACTTTATTTTCAGAGGGAATGCAGGCACTTCTCGCATTAATATACTTGTTTGAGCAAGCCTCCCCATGGAAAGCAAGGCTGGAAAGCCAGAGTATGAAAATGGATCAAGAAAAAAAAAAAGCTGGAAAGAGAGAAAGGTTTATGTATGTAGCTTAGGTGTCAGGTCTGGGGACTTTAGGAGCAGATGAATGGCAGATCTAAGAGCACATCTATGGGTCCTAAGAGCTTAAATCCCATCAATGCATTGTACAACTTAGGCACATTAGTCACCCTGGGAATGGAACTGTGTTCCAAAGTGTATGTGCTACAAGGATTTGGGGTGTGTACAGGCAGCCTTAGATGCTTTGTCCAGTGTGACCAAGTGGAGCTGTTCTGCCGGCTCCCTTTGGAAACGTCCATAGGTGGCGCAGCTCTGTTGAGCAACATTGTGGGTCTGAAGGTTTTGCACTCTTCAGAAAGTGCTGCTGTTCAGTAATTTCTTCAAAGTGCACTAACAATTCATTTGTCTGCTTAGAAATCTTCCATGTGACACTTGCAGTAGTTTAAAGATAATGAAGACCAAGTCAAATAAACAAGGAATGTGCTTTTTATTATCTTAAGGTTGACAGGGTGTAGTAAACGCCTCTTTTCCCAGATGTTCCTTCCTGTCTTTGCCAAATGGCAAACTCACCAGGAAAGAACTCATTATACTGATTAGTCTTCAAGTCACAATAAAAAATAATTTTCTCTTACTGATACTGTCTGAAGATACTGCCCATTTACATTAAGAATTTTCCTGCCCATGTCTTTTTCCAGGTCAGCTGGTTTTGGTTAAAGCCTCAAAAGAGTATTGAAGGACATTAATGTGCAAATAGATTATGTGTTTGCTTGTTTGGATTTAAGGGTTGTAGATTATATTCCTTAAATGAGCAGCAGTTGCAGGATGGAAGTAGAATTTGTGCTTAAGACATTAATTATTGTGGAATACATGAAGCTAAACTGACTTACCTAAGGCTCCTCTTGCAAAAAAACCCCAAACCAACATACTTTTTCATCTAAAAGATGAAAAATCTAAGATCCATTATTCATTTATTTAATTACAGACCAACTAAATAGCAGAAAATGTCAGTTAAATAGTCTTAAAAAAACACTTCCCCGAAGCTATTGCTGTAGTGTTGCACCTCTCCATCCTCACTGATTAGATCAGTTTTCCTAGATAGGCTGTTCTCTGCATAATGCAGGCAAGCACCCTCTGGGCATGATGTAGTGCTCAGCAAAGAAGTGAGCCTTGCATGTTCTGGGAAAAGTAACTTAGCTTTGCACCTGGATAAGAGATCTAAGTTGGCAATGGTGGTACATGGCTACAGCTCCTCCAAGGTGTCACAGAGGTATTTATGAACTGGAAGCATAGAGGTGAAACTCATACAAATATGACAAAAATATTTTGCAAATAGCTTTTTTTCTTTTAAGCAAAATATGCAGCAGACAGAATATGTAGAGGTTTTTTAGCAGTTCTTGTTGGCTTACCTTAAAGAAACGCATTATTTGAGCTCCTTAAGTTGTGCATTTATTTAATCTGTGCAGCCCTAGCAGTCAATTATTATTACTCTCCATTCTCTTTTCCTTTTTCCTATTCTTTTAACTCCTTTTGCTTATATTCACTGTAGCTTGGTTTAAATTAGCATGTGCATTAATCAGAGAGAGAACAGGTCATTGCCTCCAGTATGAAATAGAGCAGTTCTGCAATGCAAGCAGATAAGAACAGTAATAAACACGACTTCATTCAATTAAAGCTCTACCATCTAAAGAAAATTAACCACAAATTGGTAAACATTTGTTCAGCTCTTGGAATAAACAGCTCAAATAAGCACAACAAATTAGCATCTTCATTTATTTTTACTTCTGAACATTTAACTCAATTTTCACTCATGCTGCAGACACATATATGTGACTATGAAGCAGAAACAGAGCTTTATGTTGCTGTTCAAATTTTATTGAAGAGATAAGTTTGCGTGACAAAATGCAATTTGATTGTAGAAATAATCTACAGGAAAAGATGGAAGGCTGTTTAAGCTTTGCATTTTTGAACAGTCAGTTCCCGTAGCTGAGCAGCATTGCCTTATCGAGGGCAGAACAGGAGTGAATTGGCAGAACATTAGAAAGCCTGATTAAAAGAGGGAAAGTTGAAACTACACTCATGTCAGCTGTTTTCCTCTACAGGATATTGAGCCATTCCTGTCCTAACCAGATACTGATTGCTTAAAACTTAGTCCAGAAGTACTTGTCAAAACCGTTTCCTCAGCTCATTTTGACCTGCTGAGCTGTGAGTAGATCCTGAGAATTGTTTGCAATTTAGCCGCTAGATGTATTGGCCTGCGCTTGCTCGTGGCTGTGGAAACAAGATCAGACCCTCTGGAGAGAACATGAAATGCCTCCAGTTTTCAAAAAAGCTATTTAAACTTCATAGCTGAGGCTCCAGATCAGTTTCTGTGGACTCAGAGAGTGATGGAATATGCTGCCAGGTGCTGCCAGGAGATTTCTTGTAGCTGGGAGGCGACAGATGATTGGAAGACTTGCCTCACACCAGCCATATATCCCTCTTCTTCTTTCAGTAGGTACACAGCTTACTGTCATCATTCCCAGACCCCTTCCTCAGAGTCAGAAAGCACCAGTGTTTTGAGTGACAAATAAATAGAGTAAAATAAAAATACAACACTGGAATACTGTGAGGAGAGCTGTGTGATAGAGCAAACATGACTGGAAATAGCAGATATTCTTCCCAAGAAGATGTATACTTCATGCTATTGCCTTTCTTAGACTCCTGAGCTGAAATATATTCCACCTATGGCTTTCAGGTGATAGGTATTAGCTTCAGTGTTATATCCAATTAGCCTCTGTAAATGAGGTCCTTGGTTTGGTGAGATGGGGCTGCTCACACCAATGGCTACCGGATTTGTCTCAGGTGCAGATGTCTGCAAGCCAGAGTAGAAATGATATAAATATCAGAAATATTAACCATTTAATTTTTAAGCATGTTTGTGGAAAATTGGGCTAATATCTACCTATCTGTCCAGGATCTCCTGTCTGGAGAGGAAAAATCAGAGGTAGAGGAAGGTTTATCTGTGAGAGGAATAAGGTTTTGGAAATGAGGCCAGGAACCCATGGAAAAAGAGAGGTTTACTGTTCCCATGCATAGTAAGAAGTCAGTAGATAATTTTTGGTGGTTTAAGTAGCACTGGTATGTCAGGCAGTAGCAGTAGAACAGGGAAGATCAAGTTTTGACCTGCTGCACACCCAAGTGCTGAAGGTGGAACTAAGGTCCTCAATTTTTTATTTTCATGCATTATAAAGTAGATGCAAAATAACCAAACAGGAGCTGAGCAGACTAGATCCTTCAAGGTATCAGGCTCTATCAATTTAGACTGGTCATAATGCAAAGTAAATTCTCACTTGGCCTTGCTAGTTGGTTGATCTCAACATCTGATTTTTGAGTACTTCAGTCTGGGATGTGATACAGTTTTGGTTTGTTGAAAAGCATCAATAACCTCAGGTCAGAGTGGTTCCTAAAAGCACAACTCTTGTTCAAGTAAAGCTCAGAATTGTTAGCAGGTAAAGCAGACAGCATTTGGGAAACTGAGTTTTCATTGTGGGTTTGCCAAGCATGGCATCTGTATATCAGTGCTTCATAGGGCACCGGGGAGTGTAAAAATTAAAGGTACAGTTTGTGCAATAAATACTACGTGCAAATACTTATGTTTTAGGATGACATTCCCATACTTACCTAAAGATTTTTAATTCATTATTTTCTCAAACTAATACTGATGATATTGATTAACCTTTTTGGAAAGTAAGAGTAAATAGGAAGATAATTACATTAACGGGTATTGTGTATTATCAGAACTCATGGGGTTTTCTGTCAGAATATTCTTTAATATGTGCTGCAGCACAACAGAAAACTGCAACTTACGAGCTCTACATTTCCAAGAAAAGAATGTAGATGTAAGAAAAAAATGTATCTTCATATTTCAAATTGGGATGGTCAATAATGGATTTTTATTGCATTCTTAGACTTGTTTGAGATAGTTTGCTGATGCTCAGAAGAAAATCAAGAAATTATCACACGCATTAATGTAACCATACTCTCATTCAGCCCTACTTTCCTAAGATGTCCAGTGATAGCAGCAGCACATGGTGGATATATATTTCAGGCTACCAAGTATAGAGCAAGAATCATATATATGCACTTTTGAAAAATATAGAAATTGTTCTTATGCATTAGAAGCAACTATTTAACAGTACTGTGAATGTTACTTTAAAACTTATCAAGGTATATTTTCCTTCAAATGAGAGTCATTTCTTAACCTTCTTCGGGCTGTTTGTAATGGATATTATAAATTTTCATTTGTGAAGAAATGTCTTGGTTGTTTATTAGATGATCCATATTACTATTTGCCCAAGGCAGGAAGAAAACAGCAACATCTTCAGTCATTTGAAAAGATTATTTTAACCTTTCTGTACTTCTGCTTTTCTACTTTTCCTTTTCTCAACACTGTTTTTTCTTGATGAAGTCACAGTTTCCTATTTTTATTTATTTTCTATTGGTATAGAGGATTAATAACAATTTTCTAATTTACTGTACTTTTCACACTCCACTGGAGTTTTACATATCACATTAGTTCATCTATGTGACCATGTTTTCTCTTAGCTATCTTGCTAAAAGCAGAAAGAAAGCTGTGACCTGTATTTTTTCCATTGTTCTTTTTTCCAAATATACTTTTTTTTTCCTTTGAATTGCTCTACGGAAACGTAAGACTAGATACGCAGGTGAAGTCTGGCAGCAGTAAGGGAGTAAGTGCTGGAAAGCATGTGCCTAGCTGTGTTCTCCCAGTGCAATTACAGCAGAGCAAATCCCACCTTCATTCAGGGCATTTGCTGATGAGATGTTCCTGCAAGGTGAGAGACTCAGGACCCATGTCTAGACCTCATCTGTGAGCACCAGAGAAAGAAAAGGCACAGGGGAGCTGTGGTGCTTTTCCCTTCAGTAAAACCCAGGGAGAGTAGCCCTGGGGAGTGTTCCCTGGTACAAGTGGCATCTGAGGACCCAAAGCAAGCTCTCTTCCCCACAACTGCATCCTGCTCCACTCTTCCTACTAATTATTGCCTTTCTTCCACCCACATGCCTGACCCAGCTCCCTCCTGAGCTGCACAGCAGCTCGGCTGGGGGACAGAGGGCCGATGGCACAGGAGGAAGCACCTCCCGTGTCCGTAGTTCTGGGGTCAGAGGGCAATGACTCCTAGAGGGCAGCAGCCATCACCACTACTTCCAAAACCATTAAAGAGAATGAGAGGCTGAGGCTCAGGAATCTGGGTGTTGCAGATTTCAGGAGTGCTGAATAAACATGGGAATGTGTATTTAAAGAAATTACTCAGCTTAAGTAAACAACTGGGAAAATGTGTCGGGCAATTAGATCTTCTTAATCAACATCTATGGCTTAATTTTAGGATCAGGGAAGACCTGGAAATGACCTCAATAATGATTAATAGGGCTTTAGTAACCTGGTGGCCATCCAAGGTGGACAGGTGGAGCTTCCTTTTGAGAATTTTCAAACAAACATTGCTTTTTAGAGTTTTTATTTTATCATGCCTTGTAATGAAATCTTCTTCCATAAATGTATTATTTAAAATACTCCAGTGAATTCTCATCAGTCGACTTGTTCTTATTATCCAACTGAAAAGAGATGTGTGAGTATGTAGTAAGACCCCCTCTGGGATTCCAGACAATACACAGACACAAGTGGTTTCCTGATTGCACTTATTCACGTACCCAGGGATGAGGTGGCTGTCCCAGCTGGTGGAACTTCGGAAGAGTTAGTCTCCTGACAGTTTTGATATAATGTTGTCATGAATGTTTACAATTCCTCAGATTCCTCTCACGGTACTCTTCCCCATCAAGACACAACCTCGAGAGGATGCTGGGGTAGGTGTAGCATAACAAAATCTTCTCTTATTTGGCCCAGGCTATTCATGTGGGGGACATAAAGAATATAAATATTTTTACCTTCTTTACTTAGAAGGTAAAAAAAGTTTGGCTGGGGTAAATAAGGGAAAACCCATGTGTATGGGTCCCTTACACTAATTTGAAGTGAAAAAATAGCAGGCAGGAGATACATATATATATATATATATATGTATATATATGTATGTATGTGTGTATCTCAAAGTAAAATGAGCTATCTGACTTGAAGTGTCACTGGTCTAATTGTGATTTCCTTATTCAAAACCTAATGTAGGCAAGGGATAGCAAAAATGGGCTTTGTTTTAGGTGGTACATCCTTGTTGCTCTGTGGCCAGCCTTGTGCAGTCTCTCCTAGTAAGGTGGGAAAAGGTAAGCTCAGTAGGTAACCTCTTTCCATCCAGGTAGTAAAAGAGAAGAGAATTCTTGCTTTCTATTCTTCAACGGAGAGTGAAGAATTTAACTATTAGAGGAACATTGAGACTCCAGAGGGTCTAGAGGAGGACCTGAGACTATAAGCATCTTCTATTAGAACATACAAACACATGATGGTTCAGGCCCTCCCTCATCTTTCAATGTAGTATATTCTGTTTTCAGCCCTATTCCTCAGCATAAAGAATGCAATAAAGAAGTCTGTGTGATTAACACTAATATTGGTTATAGCATTTCTAATGTATGTGAACATTATTTAAAACATTTTATTAATTGAAGAATACTACCTCAAAACGGTTCTTTCAGATCCCCATATTTATGGAAGAATTACCTTTAGAACTGTGATCCACTGTATGTCGCCTTATGAACTTCTAAGAAGATTGCTCTGTATTCAGATTTTATTCAATGTGTACCTTTTAATGCATTAAATATGCACCTAAGAACTGGTTCTTCTTTCCAGAGTAAGTAAGATCCTCAAGACCAGTGTTCATCAATAATCCCCATAAATGGTAAAGGCTGTAAACTCACAGTTATAATTAGACCAGATATATTTTTTGTTGTTGTTAAAAAGGAAATCACCCTGTTGCCAAGACTGTCAGTTATAACAATGTAAAAGCCAAAGAAAATATTAACATTTTCACTGTACTTAGTTACTGGACAATGGGAATACTTTTCCTCTATATTAGGAAATCCCAGTAGGCTCTCCCAGAAGCATGTCTGGATCTAAAGTGCTACTCATTTCTCAACCAAACGTAGTCTAAACAGATTTGGAGGGATTCATTGCACAGCTCTTCTGTGGATTTCTGGATGGTTTTCAAAAGATTGGATTTGCAATATATGCACTCAGAGCCACCTGTTTGAGAGACTGCCTTTTTCCATGGAATAAATTGCTAGGCACGGCCAGAAAAGGTGTTTGCGCAGGAGGGGTTTTGTGACAGAGATATCTAACAGGATGTTTTCCTGGAGAAGTGGTGTGGAACTGGGAACTGATTTCCCCCCACAGCCTGGAGCAGTCCCCAGGGAAATGGGATGGGCATGTGAGCCAGCACCCTCCTGCAGGGTCCAGCTGAGAGCAGCCACCATGGTGTGCCCACTTCCCAGACTGTCCGGATTTGGGTGTGAGTGCAGGTAGTGCTGCCTGGGGCTCTGGTACCATGCAGGCTGTGCCACGAGGCACAGAACACTGCTGGTAGTCTGTGCAAGTACCACTTATGTCATTTTTTGCTCAGGATGCTACTTCACTTCTGCCTACTTTCTAGCAAAATTAGCAGAATCATATCCCACCCACTTCCCTGTGCCAACAGAAATTGTCCCCATCTACCACTGCAGGCAGCCAGACACCCACTGCTGACTCACTGTTACCATCTGCAGGCCTGGGCAGCAAAGCTCTTGCTGCCACCCACCCATCACCTAAGCTGAAACAGGCTTGTGAACAAAAGGGCACAATGTGAGATTCACCTATTCCACCAGGTGATCTTGTCTCTTGAGCATGGTTGCTTTGTGCTTTGCTAAGTGACAGGTGAGTGACTGAAGTAATTTTTATTTGTGCAGACTGACATGATAGAAATCGCTTAATTTAAAATAAAATTACTGAAGCATCTGCTGATGTGTATGAAGTTCAATGAGGTGAAGTGCCAGCTCCTGCACTTGTGTCACAACAGACCTGTGCAGCTCCACAGGCTGGGGCAAAGTGGCTGGGAAGCTGCCCAGCAGAAAAGAACCTGGGGGTGCTGGTCAACAGCAGCTGAACATGAGTCAGTGTGTGCCCAGGTGGCCAGGAAGGTCAGTGGCATCCTGGCCTGTGTCAGGAATAATGTGGTCAGCAGGACCAGGGCAGTGATTGACCCCCTTCACTCAGCACTGGTGAGGCCACAGCTTGAGTCCTGTGCCCAGTTTTGGGCCCCTCACCACAAGAAGGACATTGAGGTGCTGGAGCATGTCCAGAGAAGGGCAACAGAGCTGGGGAAGGAGCATAAGTCATTTGAAAGGCTGCTGCGGGAGCTGGGGATCTTTAGCCTGGAGAAAAGGAGACTCAGAGGAGACATTATTGCTCTCTATAACTGTCCAAAAGGGGGTCAGCCTCTTCTCCCAAGCCATCAGCAACAGACAAGAGGAAATGGCTTCAAGCTACACCAGAGGAGATTCAGGGTGGAAGTTAGGAAGAATTTTTTCACTGAAGGGGTTGTCAGGAATTGGAACGGGCTGTCCAGGGAGGTGGTGGAGTCACTGTCCCTGGAAATGTTCAAGAAACAGTTGGACATGGCACTTAATGCTCTGGTTTAGTTGGCATGGTGGTGCTCAATCAAAGGTTGGACTCAGCAGTCTTGGAGATCTTTTCCAACCTTAATGATTCTGTGATTCTATAGAGGAAAGCATTCCCCCAATATTGGGGGGAATAGCACTTGCCTCAAAGATACTATCAGATGACGTCTGTATTATATTTATAATAATACATGATAGTACTGTAAAAGGGACAGTTGTATCTTAACATCCAGTGTTCAGAGAGGTGTGCAGTCACACTCTCCCAGCAGTTCTGCAGATGAGAAATGCACCCACCAAGCAGAGTTTTAGCAGAAAAACTGGAATCACTGGATAATAGATTATCCAGTAAATGGTTCATCATTGGCATATGTGATTTTACAAATGGGCAAGGCGTAGAGTTGCATACCGATCTGGCAGGATGAGTATTAGGAGAAACTTGAGATAATCTTATGTCATGTTTGTGTATATCCGAGCATGATATAGTATCTAAGAGTTCAAAGAACTTCCCTGTAAGCGCACCTTAATGGAGAGACAATAATGTGCAGAGGTAGGAATCAAACTCGTATCTCTGTCTGTGCATAGCTGCTTGGTAAATGTTAACTGAGCTGGGCATCTGTAGTCCAGTTCAGCAAGCTGAATCTGTCAGTCTAGTACTGATTGCTGCTTAGTAAACACAAAAACTTTGATAGATGCCTATAAATTTGTGTTTAGTCATCACAATTTGACGAGCATGGATTTTTTGCAATCAATATGCCTAAAGGGTCGAGTAGATAATATTTGATTGATGGGTTGAAAATATGAAAAAAGCCAGTTTTCTTAAGTGTTGTTTTGCGAAAGCCCCAAAAAGATTAAGGCTCATACGAAGCCCACACAAGTATGGTCTATTTGCGTTTTCAGGGCTCAAAGTTGTTATTGAATCCAACTTTATTTTCCTGTAGAAATAGAAATGTTATGAATTTGATTGTCCTGCAAGAGATGTTTGGCATTTCCAAACAGCCCCTTTTAAGTGTGATCATTCCTTCTCCTCAGACACAAATAATTTGTTGTGGTTTAGTGCCTCTCCCTTCCCTTCTACCTAACATGAGACATTGTCTACTGTCTTGGTAGTCACAATGTTTACACTGCCTTTCACTTATTTCTGCTGTTTTCGTCAATTTTTCTCGCTACATTATGTATGCTTAATTTCAGTAAATTCTTAAACATGCATCTAACATAACTGTGAATTTATTTCACATTGTTGTGTGTATCAGTTAGAAATACATCCCTTGAGGTTTTTCCTTTGAAATATTTCTTCCTTACCAAGATACCACTTTTGTATTTGACATTCATAACAATAAAGTAGCATATAGGGACCTGTTTCTGCTTCTGAGAATAATTTATATAGCTGCCCCCTAGCACACAGTTTTGCAGCATCAGTTGTTAGATTGAAGAAGCAGGATGTATTTGGTTTTCTGTCCGCTCAATGCTACCAGTGAAACCAGTCTTGCATGCCTAAATCCATCAGTGACTATAGAGAAAGTCAGGGTGCATAAATAACTCAGGAACAGCTTCATGAGTTTGGGATTTGCAGTAACACGGATCTCATATAACCGTTTGAATTATTTTCTAATGCAGACGAGGCTCCAATGTCTCACTGACTTTGGATATGAGCAGCTTGGGAAGTGTTGAACCTTTCGTCACTGTGCCAACCCCACGAGAAAAAGTAGCGATGGAATACCTGCAGTCAGCTGGCCGCGTCCTGACACGGCAGCAGCTTCGAGACGCAGTGGCATGTTCTCATTTACTTCAAACAGAATTCATGGTGAGTTCAACAACATGCTTGAAATGAATAAGTGGCACAACAGAAACTGTGGGGAAAAAATAATTGGGCAACACTTTAATGTCAGGGTGCAAATAATTTCCAAAGGGCTGATTAGATAGTTTCAAGGTGGTGGTTTATGTTTGTGCACTAAAGACAGATAAGTCAGTCATTATCCATGGATAATACAGGTTCCTCTTGGTTTGAAGTCCCTTCATAGATGGGCTGTTATAATAGAGCTACAGTGCAAACGGTCAGAACTGCAACACTGTGACAGTTTCAAAGAGATCATAAAGGCTATGATGACAGAAGACACGGTAATAATTGGAGATTTTGTTTATTCCCATGTAAACGCCATGTATGTTTGCAATTTGACCACTAAATTTAAGTCACCATAAATTATTTTTTGGAGCAGATAGGGACACCCACAGTCCCTGTCCAAAAGGGACTTTTGTCCCAAGGTCCAAAATATCTTTAACAAGCATGGCATACAGCAGTCTAATATACTCAAGACAAAAAGCCCTGCAGTGTTTTAGGAGTTTATTAATTAGTAAAAGGGGTAAGAATCTAAAATGAAGAAAGTGGCCAGGTGGAAAAAAGTCAGGGCAGAAAAACTCAGTCAGAGAAAACAAATTACAGCGCATTACTTTAAGAATACCTGAAAAAGTCTGGTATTGGAAAACACTCAGATGAAAGAAACTATCAGAGAAAAGGAGACACTTATTACAAGGGAAAAAGAAAAGAGCATAAACTGATGCCACTTGAATGTGAGAGCTGAGTAAGGCAGGGCAAAAAAGGTTTTGAATTTTAAAAAAAAATGTAACTTCATTCTTAAACAGATCAACAGCATGAAGCTTACCAAAGAGTACAAGAATCAATTGATGATCAAAATGGTAGAAAAGTGATTTGGGGAAGTTGAACCAATAGGTGAGAAGTGACTCCGTTATTTGCATCTACCTTGACCCTAGTAGAACTTAGGAAATTTCCTACATCTGTGGCAGGGATAAGTTCAAGCAGATCACTAGAGGTTCTGTCTGATATTGAAGCATTAGTGGAAGGGATTCTATAACAAAGTAATAAAATTAATAAAATTAAGCTAGTAGTCACCCAGGAATCCTAAAGGAGTGCATATATGCACTTACTGATGTATTAACTGGAGAGGTGTAATGTAGCAGTTGTGCTTCAGCAGCTGAGGAATCAGAGGGCCACAGGTAGCAGTTTTTCAGAAGGGTTCCAGAACTGATCCAGAGAAACTGCATATCTAGAAATCTGATATCTAAATTAGAGAAGCTGGGAAAAGTTAAAATTAAACGTGCCAAAGCACGTGATCCCTTAGGTTTCATTTTGTTTTGAATTTGTGCATGTGAATCAATAATGAATGCCATCTTACTCTAAAAATAACTTTTCATTATGAATAATTGCATCCTATGAAGCAGCCCTTTTATTTACATTTAAAATTAAAAAAGGTTTATAGTAAATGTTTGCTTAAGAAAATTTGCTTAAGAAAAGTAAATCCCTCAATTCTTCTACCAAAAAGTGGACAGACAGTGCACACAGAAAAAATTACAATCATCCAACATACTTTTATCACCAGTTATGCCATAGGTTCTCTGCCATTCTGCTGCTTAGGCAGGAAAGTCAGAAGAAATAACTTCATCATGCTTAAACCTCCCATGTTAGGAGACAGTTTGTACCGACAAATTGGCACCTCATAGAATCCTCTTTACCCAAATTGTCTCACACAGCAGTTGTGCACATCTTTGGGGACACAGTCACATTTTATTTGTCGCTCAGGGGGGCACAACATGGCTTTGGCCATTCAGTGTTTCCACAGAATTTTATTGAAAAGGTCATGACTTGTCTATTCTGTTTTTAAACCATTTTTTAAAATATGTTTTAAGATGAAGCTGTCAAATAGGATCTGTTTACTGTGTTCCTTGCTACAGATAATAGTTCAAGTAGGAACTCGAGGCATGCAAAGAACGTGGTATATAACCCTCACCCATTCTGCTCACACAGCTCATTTTAACTAGCTAAAGAAATACAGTAAGGCAGTAGTTTCTCTCTTACAGTCTCTCTTCTGGACACTAGAATTATTAGTTCTCATGAAAAACTTCCAAATGTGAAAAAAGTGGAGCAATGTTTAAAGTTTTCAGTGGAAAATTAAAACATGAGCAGTTTCAGGTTATTTTTAGTTCTTCGATTTTTTTCAGGAACAATTAAAGGGACATTACTTATTGTTACTATAAAAGGTTTTAAATGACTATCAAAATATTTTCCATTTTATTTATTAAGATATTTTCTTTTTTTTTTTTTTCTATAATGTTACAAAAACGTTGGGTATATTTGGTTGGGAGAATATACCAGATTTGGAAGGAGGAAGAAACATAATTTGCCCAGCATATATGTTTTCTTTAGTAGCCTGAGTTGCTACTCTTCAAAGGACAGAATATCTGAAGTTGGTGACAGAAGATAAAATTCATTATTCCCAAAACACTCGAATGTCAAGAAATACAGTCCTGCATGGGAAAGTGCCAGATCATTAAATCTATAAAATTAGGTCCTCATAAAAATAGAGGGATGGGTATAATGACTACCTGCCTGAATGTTCCTAAATTTTGCCATATTTTTTTGAATGCCTTCAGAGATCCAAATCATAACTCTTCAAGTGTATGAACAGCATTTAAAACCTAATGTGAACCAGAACAGCTGTTATTGGAAGGTATCACTCAGAGAGGGAAACCAGCTCATGAACAATATGCATATGCATCTATAATTGCATGCAAGTGACTGAGCACATGAATGTGTGCAGTTTATACATTATTTGCAATTATTTAATTAAATATATATGTTTAGTAAAACAATTATATATATATTGCCTATATAGCTACAGAGTTTGTATGCCAATTTGCACATGTTCCTGCTATTTGCAGTCTGCTGGGCTTATTTGCTCCCCTGGTAGCAGGAATGTTATCCCCATATTATCGTGATTTTTTTTTTTCTGGAATAATCTCTTTTTTCTCACAGCCAGTTTCAGAATAAGTGACTTGCCTGTGGCTGTGATCCACTGTGTATTGTCAGATTTCTGTCTGTGCCCTTGGACTCACAAGTACTTGCTGCTGGGAGGAGACCACTGATTAGAAAGTGTTTACAGGATGTAAGTGACTAATGTTATTAATGGTCCCGGTTGGCCCAGAAAACAGAAATGTGTTTCTGTTTTCAACTTGGTGGCATTTTTGCATCTGTCAGTAACTTGCCAAATGATGAACTATTTTAAAATTTCAGCAGGCATAGTGAGGGAGACAGCCAGGCAGCTGGATGACCCTCACTGACCACCATCACTTGGGCAGGCAGAGGACTCTTCCTCACACATCTTTTTCCAGTCTCTGTAGATGACAGACACAGATCACACTGAGCACAGGCTTAGTGTCTTGCTCTCTCTCACTTGGTGCATAGTTTAGCACAGAAACCTTTCAGAGGCCATGTACTGGTGGTGTTTGTACTAAGCCAGAACTGAGCTAGGGAAGCTCTAGGTCAGCTGGTTGGAGCAATTCAGAGCCCAGGGGCCAAGGGTAAGAGTCTCACAGAGGTCACCACTGGGAAGTGGTAGAAGTTAGAGGTGAATATGAGGAGGGTGTGGGAGCTCATTTTGTAGTGTTGCGGATGAGGAAGCAGCATTAGATGCAGGACAGAGGTGAGATGGTCTGACCTGAGGTAGCGGGGATGAGGTCTATGTAAGAATGAAGTGTTGGAAGTGAGAAGATCCTAAACTTAGCACAGCCATCATATGGATGGCAGTACAGCAATCTGAAAAAGGATTGGGTGAGGTACCTGCAAGGAGGGTGTACCTTAGCAGCAACACTTTGGCTGGCCTGACACAGCAAGTCACTCTTTTGAGGAGCCAGCTGAAGACCAAGAAGAGATCAAGGAAGAAACTGAGTGAGGGAGAGGGGAAGAATAAAGAAGGTCCATGAAATGTATGTGTGTAAGGCAGAGAAGGTAGAAAAACAAAAATCAACACAGAGGCAGCCTCACATAATAAGATGTTCAGAAGCCAAGTTGGGAAGTGGAAACAAATCACAGCATTTCATTATGAACCATCTAAATTTTACTTAACTTTGCCATCTCTTCAAGCAGTAAAGTGAGAGGGTAGCTTCCCCTGCTTGGTGAACCCATGTAAAAATCTGCTAATGGGTGCATGCTTGACAAGCTGTTAGAGGCCTCATCCCTGTTCCTTTAAAAAAAACCCTGCAGAGGTCAGTCATGCTGGGCAGGACCAGAGCTTGGGTCTGAAGGACAGTGACCACGCATCTCTTCTGTGCCAAAGTACTGGGCAGGCCTGCACCTCTGGAGTAGAAACCAACTCATTTTGGAGGAAAATCCTTAAGTAAATTTTCCAGTGATGCCAGCCAACAGATCCTCCTCATGTTCCTGCGTGTCTCTAAGAGACAATTACTTAATATGCTACTGTCTCTTAGGCCAAATGTCCCAGGCTAGCATGAAGTTTCCAAGTCTCTAGTCATGACTGTTCTTTTAAGTAGAAGTATTCATTTACTGAAGATCAAATTTCAGCTTAGTCTAAGATAATTTAAATAATGGTGACCAAAAAAAAAATCAGCATAAAAATGAATACTTGAGTAAGCTGAAGCATTTTTAATGTGATTTTGCCAGATTATTTTAGTTGGTAAAACATCCCCCACAATCATGAAAAAACCAAACAACCCCTACATGTTTAATCCTGCCATTTCAAAAGGGTTGGTTTTATTCAACTGTAAAAACATTGTTTCAGGACCTTGAAATCAAAATTATTCTTACCTTCCCTTAAACCAAGTTAAACATTTTGTTCAATGCAAAATTTGTGGATTTTTACTTTTCATGCTGACAAACAATTTGCAAAACAGTAATTTTAAGTTTGAGGAGTTTATTATTTGTATATTTTTGAAACTTAAAGGCAATTGTCATATTAGTTACACACATCTGCAATGTAAATCAGTCACTAACAGATCAAAATGAGAAGCAAAAGAAATAACTTCAGATTTTTATTACTTTTGAGCACTGAATGCAAAAGACTAAGACACTTCATTCTAGTAGTTTAAATAAAAGGCAAGTGAGGTCTTTGGATTTCATTTTTAAGGGCTTAGCACAAAATTCTTAAAAAGTTTGCCATATATAAATATTTAATTATTTTTAAAGTTCCTCCCCCAATTATGTAAAGTATTGCTCTTTTTTGCCACAGTACTGTACTTTTGAACTCCACTTTTCAGGAACTATAGTGCATTTTAACCTTGGTCCTAATCCCATAAAAACTTTCTTTTTAATAATACATCAGAAGTGTTCCTTGGAAGTCACCCCTTCAATATGCAGCTCCCTGTGTTTATTAAAGGAAGGGTGTTGACAGGCTTGAGGTGGGAACCATTTTTTTTCTTAATAACTTTGATGTTAAAAGACAGTTGTGTAACAGCAGATGGCCTTCTGGTGATAACTTCCTGCATGGCTCCTTTGGAAACATCAGTCTGATTTAATTTATTTTTTATAGGAAATACCAATGAATTTTGTGGATCCCAAAGAAATTGACATCCCGAGTCATGGAACTAAAAACCGCTATAAAACAATTTTGCCAAGTAAGTGAGTTAGCCCATGGTTTCCTACTATGACATTTAATCCTGCTTTGAGAACGTATTGCTGTGAAAACCTAGCTGTGTTTATATTTGCTGGATGTGTACCCATTCATACTTGTATTTATAATCCACATAGAAAGAGAGCAGAAGCCCAGTGCTGTAGGACTGGCAAATGCAGAACTCTCACTGGATGCCTTAGTAGGTACAGAGGTTGGCAGCATCCCAGCCACGTACGGAAGGGCAGCCTGGGCTCATCCTGATTTTCTCTGAAAGGCAGCTCAGGCAGATGAGGAGAGTGAGGTCTGCCATACCTTGCAGTAGCTCGTCATCACAGCCCAAACCATCTCGCAGTCACTGAATTCCCTCTGGTTGGGTCAAGATACTTGAGACTAAAAAAACTCAAGACTACAAAACGCAAGTGCAACCAATCTTGTCTTGTGGTGGGCTTCCATCTTTAAAGGTCTTCTGTTGATTGCTTTTGTTCTTCTCCATGCACTAAACTGCCTTTGCGGAAATCTGTTTACTTTCCTGACCAGTGCTGCCTCTTCATTGCTCTGAACTTGTTACTGTCTTGCTATACTGCTTCTGTATTTTCATGGGCCCGAATTCATGTACAATTGCTTTGTTATAATTGGAGGTGATTGAAAACTTTTCAGTGGAATAGTTTTCCTTCAAACTACATGTTTCTCTGAAATGCAGCTGTTTTCATAACATTTGTTGGTAGATAATGATACACTCCATTTCTCTTTTATTAAACATTTTTTGATTTGTGTTCTGTTTCAAAATAGGTTGCAAAAGTTTTAGCATAACACTAAATATAGACATGAGTAGTTGAGTTTTTATAAATTTTGACATCACCAAAGTGAAAAAGTTAAGTGATTCAA
This sequence comes from Pachycephala philippinensis, assembly GCA_013397055.1. Lineage (NCBI taxonomy): Eukaryota > Metazoa > Chordata > Aves > Passeriformes > Pachycephala > Pachycephala philippinensis. Next base: position 91,571 of record VWZT01009300.1, read on the forward strand.
AATATTACAGAACATTCCCACAGAAAAATGTAAATCCTTTGCTTAGGTTTGGAATGAAGAATACTTTTAAAATGACAGCATATCCTATCAACTAGAAATTTGTTTTTTAAACATCTCTAGAATATCCTTGTGGGCGTATGTTATATGTTAGTCATTCAAATTCACACATCTTAAATTATGAGATTTCTCTCACCAAATCTGAAAGCATTATAATTTGTTCACATCACACCAAGGCCTTGCAGTCAAACTGATGAAAACTGATGGCCTTCAGCCTCTAGATTAATCTCAGAAATATGATATGTAGGCGGGAAAGAAGCTTATGTGGAGTCCTTGCTTCTCTTCAGCCTCCAGTAAAATTTTGTGTTTAAGGTTAGTTCATCTATTGCAGCCAATAGCTGTGTGCATCTGAGTACAGTTGAGGAATGTTGAAGGGAATTAAAGACAGAAGGTAACTGAATGCAAGTTAGATACCAAACAATCAGACAATCAGTGTCCCTTAGAGTCTGGCCCAGTGTCAACAGACTGTGAAATCCTGACCCCTTTGACGACAGCAGGACTTTTGCCATCAGCTGCAGTGGAGACAAGATATCACGAGGCCCCCTCTGCCTGACTGGCAGATTTTTGGAAGGAGTTCTCCCTTCCCATCTCATCTTCTGTCCAGGCTGCCCCAGCCACCATCAGGTTTGCCTCCATCAATGCCTTGCAAACGCAATGAGTCCTGTTTCACTGTAGCATGTGTTTTGAATTGGGACACAACAGCTGGGCCGTGCTTGATGCTGATGAGCTTTGAGAACCAGCATGCCTGTGTGTCTTCACCTCCAGTTAACCAGGATGTGCTGCTAGCTCCACAGCACATTTTCAATCCAAGCACACTGCTGGTGTGCACCCCAGCTACCCACTGACAGGCACTTTGTAACCCTCCTTGACAGAAATCAGAAGGTCTGTTGAGTGTAAGCACCAGGCTTTTTCAAAGAAGATATTTTGAGGATTGAGGCACATGCTCATAATAAATATTTGCACACCCCACACCCAGTCTGAGAGGGTTTGGAAATGATTTGAGTGATTAAATACAACAGTTTTCCTGGTTTCCTGCTCAGATGATATCAACCCGCTGCTTTGTACACCCGCATCAGCTTTTCCATTCCCAGCACTGGGTGCGTCTCCTGAATCAGGGCACCTGTGATGACAAGTGACGTTTGAGCTGATGGATTATGTCCTAAAAATGCCCAGTCCTGCCAGCTCCACCCTCTGTGCTGTGGTAGATATTCTCATTTTCGAAGAGATAATTCTGTGACAGGGTGCATGAGGGCAGGTTTATGTTAGCAGATACTACCCAGCCAGACACACTCATGAAATGCAACTAATGCCTATTGAAAATCGTTCTATATGGAAAACTACAAAGTATAGGAAATGTTACATTTCCAGGAAAGATGTTTCAGTTGCAGTATAACATAGCCAACACTCTTATGCAAACACTAGGCTGTTGCTTTAAGTTCTCTAAGTGTTATTTGCATTACAATAATATTCTAATTCAACTACTGAGGGGCCAATGTGGGATCAGAGGCAAGCGGCTAAGCAGTTCCTTACGATCAGTGTTTCTCCATCCTTCCTCCTGACTGCGACCCCACCCATAGCTCCTGTTAAACCTTGCTCTGTATCTTTAGCTGCATCCCCTCTGCAACCAGTCTACAGTATTTCTCACGCCCTCTGAGCAGGTTCCCAATCCTGCACACAGATTTCCCGTTCTCTCACCACAGCCACATCCCTGCGGCAAAACAGCAGCCTGCTGCTCATTCCTCAGCCTCTTACTCCACATCTTCACCTTTGCCTGCTTGTCTCCTGCAGCCCCCACTACGTGTCCCTGCAGCAGGACCTCAGCTTCCTACTATCTTCTCCTATATATCCCACTACTTCTCCATCCCTCTATCTTTCCTACTTTCTGTCTCACTTTTCCATCTCAAACCAGAAGCAGAATTCCTGTGGTATTTCAGAGCATGCGTGGACTTTTGCTTACAAAGGAGCAAGTGGTTTAACACCATTCTGTGGGTATCTTTGTATTTGCAACACATCTGTTAGTTTACCCTTCCCTGTCCCTCTGAAGACTAACCTCAAGTCAGAAGTCTGCATGAGAACACCCTGGGCAGAACAGCAGATTCACACTAACACGAAGATAGAAAGCACCTAGGGGGTCAGACCCAGAAGTCCATAATCTGTTGCTTGAAGTGCTTGTGCTAAAACTGGTTCTGACATTCCCCTAAAGACAACGGGAAAGTTAAATCATATGAACAAAGCACTTTATTGTGAAAGGATATAAATAGTTGCTGGAAAACCATTCTCTTGATGCTGAAATTTTCTAACTCCCTTGCACTCCGCAATCCTGACTAAAAACAGTCATATATGCTCCAGTTCTGCTCCCTCATGAAAGCACCAATGGAGTTCATGGAGTGAATGCTACTCCAGTATCCATGGCATGGCAGGAGGTTGTCCAGCACTGCTACCATATAACCCTGCTTGTTCCCTGCACCAGGCACTCTCATGGAGGCAAGTTACAGTCCCTTTAACACCCTCCTATTCCTCCAACGTGATAAATTCAGGACAACATTAATTTGTTAAAGATGGAGTTAGAAGAAGCATCTTCTACTTTACTGATTCCAGACTTCCTAGATACATGGAAAAAAACCAGCAGTAATTTTGCCTCAGTTAAAACCATAGAAGACAAATTTTATCAGTAATTATAAGTGCTTAGCAGCTCCGGTGCATTTTCAGATGCTTTACACACATTGATGAATTAAACCTTGCAGTCAGCATCTGTCTTTCTGCTGTAGCTTCAGACTCTAAGACTTTGCCATCTTTGAGGATAAAATTATTACCTCCAAGGTATTTGTCATTCAGGAGGAAGCTAATGACTTCCATTTGTGTCTGATGATTGCCTAGTGGCTCTTTAGCATTGCTCAGGTTTTCCTCATCTCAGAGCTCAGTTTACAGCACTTGCCTATTTCATAACTGATCATGGCTGTTAATTTATAAAAGATTCCTGTTCGGAAGTAGTGTTTGTTTCATTGATTGGAGTTGGAAGGAGGTCTCAGAAATTGTGAAACTGATTTAGCTGCTCCCTAGTAACAGAGAGATTTATCTCAAGACATGGTAATTAAACTGGATGTTAAGTCTGCTTGGAAGAGGTTTTTTAAGGTAGGGGTCAAGCGACACCAGAATCAGAGGCATTGTGTGAGCTAGAGGAAGCCGGTGTTTTTTCAAGGCCACGTAGCCTGAGGCATTTGTGGAAATGGCTAATAACCACTCTGTGCTGAAAAGGAATGAGAGGTTTCCTGTCCTCATATTGTTAAGGGAAAAAAAAAGCTCTAAGTGAAAAAAGTTAGAAAAGTTAGTACAAAGAGATTTTAACACAAGTTTATGAATGCTAAAAAGCCTTAGCAGAGAAGTTTTCAGCTCTCAGCAGTAGTTTGTGAGAGCCTTGTTCTTTCTCATATGAAACTATGCAAAACATGATAAGGTTTTCTGTAAACAGACTTTGCTAATCTTGCACCTGCGTTCATAATTAGAATTGTTGTGATACTGACTAGAGAAATGAATGATGTGTGAATTGACTAATCACTCTGATAGGTAGTTAGTTAGAGGTCCAATATCTCTTGCCTTTTAGGAAAACACTAAAAGAACTAAACACATAAAAACCCGTCCTTTATTAAATAAATAATTGAATTCATTCCTTTCTGCTGACCACTCGCGTGTCTGAGTCCTTGTTTGCCTCTTGGCACCGCCGACAGCGACACAAGTTAATTAGGGCTCACTAGTGCTATTAACCACAGAAGACAAGACTTCCATGTGCAGACTTTGAAGTCATGCAGTCATTTGCATATTTTGAGAAACATACTTTCAAAACATCATCCTGGGTTCTGCAAAGGCTCCACTCCTGTTTAAGGTGCTCCTGTGACCTCCAGTGGGAAAAGGACATAAAGTATGTTTGGGATCATCCCTCCTCTTCCTTTGATTTGCCTAGGTTTTATCATGTTCTTAGGAACAGGATGAAAAGTTACAAAAGAAATCCAAAAGCAACTCTGAAAATACTAGGTTTTGCTACAGCATATGTATATATATCAGTTATATATTTCTTATGTAAACAGCAGGGCCACACACTAAATAGTGTTTACTTACCTTTTTCCAGCTCAGTGCCCATGTATGTATCTTTAAAGACATTGCCTAGATTGCGCTCAGCAATCCAGAGCTATCCACAGACTATTTCCAAACCAATAGGTGTCTGCATACTGTCAAAAAACCCTGCTAGTTATAACCAAGCATTTAAGGCAATTGCCAGAAGAAAAGATTTTTTCAGCATAGAAATATTTCCATATGATTTTGTTAATGGTAGAATATTTTTTCAGAAAAAAAAAGTGAAGAAAGTCAAAGTATGTCCCTAGACAGCCCCACATGGTCATCTCACTCCCCGTCTGCTTCCCCCTTTCTGCTGTCTTGTATACTTGAGAATATACTGGCTTTAATTCCAAAATGTCTTACATGGTGGGGAAGGGGAGGGGGGTGTCACATCATCACAAATGAACAAGCAAAACCTTCCTTTCCAGGAGGGATTTAATAACCCCCAGCTTTTTACTCAATAGAACTGGTCCCCACTCCATTATAGAACATCCAAGACTGAAGGAAAAAAGGGTGTGAAAGAAAATGTTCTTGTATTTTTGCAGTGTCTCCAGTCCAGTACACACATGAATGGTCACAGATTGTGTCAGATGAGGACACAGGACTGACAGGAAGAATATGGATTACCTAGTACAGCACCTTACAGTGAACTTAAATTAGTATAAAACACATATTTGATTTCATCCCAGGCAGAAGAATCTTTTCTTAATTTAAATCCAGCTGTCCAGTGTGGTCACTGAACACTACAGCTTCAGGCAAAAGTACCAAAGCCAAGTTCAAAGGGCATGGTATAACTATGAACCATCGTACAATGGTACGACACAGGTTTCAGAGACAGTCTTGGCAAATGAGCTCCATCAGCAGCGTGGGCAGACTCGACCTTGCTGGGCATTGCCTGGGCCTGACAGTGTTGCTTCAGTGCCCACAGCTCACTGAGATGGTTCTGCACAGCCCAGCCTTGTGCAGCACAGGGGTGCCATAGTTACATGCGATGATCCTTTGCAGAGGGAAGAATTTGGTACATAATTCTTTACTGCTTGACAACCCCAAATAACAGTAGGTTTTTTCCTTCAGAAAGTCTTTGATTCTCTTTAGAAGTCTTCTAACCATGGGTTTTCTTATTAATTTCCATCTTCCTTGTGCTCTTAGATCCTCTAAGCAGAGTGTATTTGAAACCAGAAAATCCATCTGACTCCTTGAGTACCTACATAAATGCTAATTACATTAGGGTAAGTAAATGTACAATCTTCATGTACTTTTGAGAAAATATTTTATTTTCCATGTGAACAACTGGCTTTGCCAAGGTGCCACTTATTTTATTCTTACCCATCTTCATTGATAATTCCAAGTCTTTTTGTCTACATATGTGTGATAGAAAGTTTCATGAGCCATTTGTAACAAAGACCACATAGCCATGAATGTACAAAAATGGTTGTAACAAAAAAAATTACCAAATAGTTTATAAAAACCATTAAGAAACGCATGCATTACTATTTGTTTACTTTGGTATTTACTGTTTCATATTGACCTACTGCCTTATAGTAAAGAAAAGAGGGTTACCTTTTAACAGTGACAGATACCAGTATTTTCAATATACCAATTGGTAGTCCTGAAATCAACAGTTAAGTAATTAAATAAATACTGTAAGGAAAGGAACATAGATATATTAAATATGCACGTGCCCACAACACAGTCATTCACATTTTACTCCCTATACTGGTCACATGACACAATGACTTAACCAGCATGAACCCTGTTGGAAAGCATTATTTCTAAGTGTCAGGTATGTTATAGTCCTTGATCACAGACACACACACCCACACACAGAGCTTTCTTGAACTCATGACAGAGTATATGCTAAACAGACTACAAAGAAACTACTTCAGTCATATTTTAGGACTGTAGTCCTCTACCTGCAAAATTAAATGTTTTCTTTAGAGTTATTATCCAGACCCTCAGCTGGAATAAAGATAATAGTGCAATGGCAATTTGGCCTCAGAACTCTACAGTGATGTGTCTTCTTTAATTAACAGTACATTAATATGTATGTACACAGCACCATGCCCCTTACCCTGCCTCACTTTGCAACCTGTACTTTTAGCATTTCTTATGGAAACATCACCATGTAACTAAGCAGAGTGGTTCTATTTGAAGAGCAACTCTCCCACGAGCCCGACCATATGTTGAGGCCTCCCTTTTCCCTATGCCACCACCCTTCAGGCCCACATATGGTGATTCCTCCTGCTACCAACACCAGTTGAACTGTCAGCAACTGTAGAAAAAATGCAACCCAGCGATGAAATGAAATTTCACATCCATGTGTACAAAATGATTTGGCTTGCTGGGATCCTGACAGACCTGTCCTGGATAAAGTATGTTCAGGCAGATTGGTGAGTGGAAGGAGGGCAGTTTGTGCCAGCTGAGGATTATCCCACTGGTTCATGCAATGAGTAACAGCTGTCAGGGAGAAAGGCACCCAAAAGGAAGACTCAAGGCTAGAGGTCCCCACACCACCTCCAGCTGTTCTCCATTCACTCATTCCCTTCAGACATTGCCAGGCTCTCTGCTGCATTACTGTTGGGCACCCTGTCACTGCACAAACTCAGAACTTCTCCTTTTCACCCAAAAAATAAGAATGAAGTGTCTTGTTTTTCCCATTTCTTCTTGTCTCCCTCTCTTCTGCTTCCCCACTGTTTGCCTGACCTTTCTTTGACCTCCTACATGCTCATGTGTGTTTCAGGAGTCCCCATACTCCCTATATGTGTTGTCCCTCCTATAAAGCCTCCTAAAGGCATTTCTCCCTTAGAAAACATGTATAGCAGAGTCTTTGACTCCACAAGCAATCATATATTTTAAAATTTTTTCCTATCATGAATCTTTTAGACACCAGTTTTACAATTCTTATTTTCTGTCCTGTGTCTTGTTGACTATAAGCTATCTTGTAAACGTTGCCACAATTTAAATTATAGATTAAAGTACCACTGGATGAGGAAAGTTCTACTAACTTGAAGCATGGAGTTAGCTAAAGGAAGCCAAGTAAGCAAGGAAGTTTGAGAGGAATTGTTGTATTCTTAGAACCATTTAAGTTCATCAAATCAGTAGTTTCCAGAGAAAAAAGCATTCTACTGAAAAATTTCTGATCTGCTCTACTATTAGCCATAACTTCTTTCAGTTCAAATACTTTTTTTCTTTTAATTTCAGATTAATTTTTCTGCTCTTTTATTCACCTGCAATATTGATTGATCACATGAATTTAAAGTAAATGCTTTTGTGTCTGTTTCTAAACCAGGGATATGGAGGTAAAGAGAAGGCTTTCATTGCAACTCAGGGACCCATGATTAATACCGTGAATGATTTCTGGCAGATGGTTTGGCAAGAAGACAGCCCTGTCATTGTTATGATCACAAAGCTGAAAGAAAAAAATGAGGTATGACAACTAGCCAAACTGAGAAATTATTCCTATGGCTGCATACTGTAGAAGGGACTTCAGAAGATATGGAAGGAAGCTAGCACATAACTGGTTCTTAAATAATCTGTTAAAAGGATATGTGAAAAATATCCACCAAGTGCAACACACAAGTGCAATTGCAGAGACATCATAAGCCATAATGTATTAAAAAAAAAGACAAGAAGGAATTCTATTTTATAGATCTGTGCTGTTGGGTTCATAACTTTTTAAGAAACACCTCATTTAGCTGTTGGTCACCTCTGTGCTTCTCTTTACTTTCTGCTATATAAAGACTAGATGGTTAATGTTATGATTAGCAGTTTCCTGAGATGGCTGAAGTTTGCACTTTGCTATAAGGTCAGGGATTTAGTCCATTCCCAATGTTACAAATCTTCTGGACCATTCCAGAAACACAGCTTGGGCTCCCAGATGCCAACACCACAGAGGAACTTAAGACAGAATGGAAATAATAATATTCTTTACCTTAGTATAAATTAGACTTGACAATTGCATTTTAGTGGCTAATGGCCAGCTAACTGCCTGTTATGCATTCCATGACTTTTGCTTCAATTTCAAACTGTATCTTCAATGGCTTTATTTAATAATCAGGTACATTTTTGTCAGGCTTTCCTTGATAGTGCCAGAATCCATGTTTCTGACTACCAAACATTAGGAACAAAAATCACTCTCCCATGCAGAAGGCCAACACAAAACCTGTTCTGGAAGACTAAATGTTAAAGAAGTGGTTTACAGGGCTTGTGGACAAGATAGTGTCAGAAATAAAGGAGATGGACTTTTTTCTTGAGTCCAAACTTAGTAACGATTCCCAACTCCAGGTAGGTGCCTCAGTCAAGTCTCAGTACGTTGCCATGTAAGCAGCAGGGCTGTATTTCCCCTGGTACACTCACACCCCTGCTATTCAAAGTCAGATGCATGATGGTAGAGCAACAGAGTTTATTCAGGCAAAGTTTCTAGTCCGAGTGATCAAGGGACCCAGAGTCTGAGTGCATTCCCAGGGCTCAAACTCACTGCTCCATTTAAATGTGCACTCAGTAGACATACTCTTCTTTCTTCTGCCCTTGACTGCTGCTTCACTCTTTCTCAGCATGAGTTTGGACTTCTAACATGAACTTAAAATCCAGGGGTTTTTAAGAAACTGTTTATGAAAAGTAGGTTGATCCTGTAAAATGTCCCAAGACATATTCCCAAACCAGATGCCATTTTGTACTAGACTGTTCAAAGAGGTATTCAGAAGCCCACATCTAGGATTAATCATGAAAGCATAGCAATCGACCAGGCTAATCAACCAAAAGAGTAAGTATTTCACTGAGGAAATGCTGACTGTTTAAACACTCACATCTGACACTGTGTAAGAAGAATGACTTGAAAGAAGTGCCCAGTGGTTTTCACTGTGTCAGGAAGCTCTGTGTTTACCTGAGTTACGCAGGCTCTAGGCACTGGTGTTTATCGGCATTGTTGTGCCTGGCAATGGTAATTTCCTCCAAATAGAAAGGGTGAGGAATCTCAAGTCGTTCCCAGGCCATATAGAGAGGCTGTGTTTGTGCAAGCTGTCCTGTCTAGAAACCTTAGGAGCTCTCCCACCGTCAGCAGGTTCCTTCTGAAACTTTGCTTGCTATTGAAAAGAAAGCAAACTCTTATTGGCTGTGCTCAGCATATTATCTTCATTCTTAAAATACTTGCTCTCTATAGAGAAGGCAAAAGCAGATCTTATTTAGCATAATAGCACTTGGTATTTTTTTCCTCTCTGGGGTCTGCTTTATTTCCATCATTTTCGGGGAGGTATATCTGCAGTATACAGACATACAAATACCTTCATATCTGAAAGCATATTTATCCACTCATCCACATTCACCCCTGAACAAATAAACCTCCATATCAGACTCTCATGTTTAGGCCATATTCCTCAGTTGGTATAACACCAGTCAGCCTCCATTAGAGCTATAAGGTACTGTAATGTATGAAGTAATGTATGATGATGGAGCTCTCAAATGAGAGACAAGTGAAAAACCTTAATCTCAACAATATATTATTTTGCATAAGAAAAATTATTTGGGACATTAGTGTCCTTGTTCAAGATACTGATGTAACAAATTTGGGTTAGTGATGGGAATTGTGTGAAATGGCGATGAATAAAGGTTTCTGTAGAGTTACTTCCGTATATCAGATGAAAAAATGTTAAAGACTTGCTGTGGTAAGTGTGAGTTTTTGCAAGATGGATGAAGGTATGAGTGTAGAATGCTGAGCAAAATATTTATTTCAGCTGTACAAAGAAAACATGCAGAATTTGTAAAACCTGTCCTCAAAACTACACAATGTCTGAACAAATTGAAAATCTACGTGTGCAAGGAGAGTCCACAGCAAAGGAGCTTCTGCCTGAATAACTGGTGAGAAACTTGGAAATCTAGGCCATGATTTTAGAGTTAATATGAGGAAAAACACATCTCACCTAGTGATCTAGGTACCCTTTGTGGTCACTGAAGAGCATTAGTCACCTCCAACTGGTGATCCAACCCACTTTGAGAGAATGAGATAAATCACTAACTGAAGGTGACCATTTCTAATTCTGTACTGATATTCTAGGACACAATCCTCCAAAGCTTTACACACTAGGCACATATAATCTTCATATATTTCTGAGTTTAGTCAGAACAACTGAGAAGTGGAATTTAGATAAATACATGGGGTGTAAGAATGTTATAGACATATATAATTTCATAGAGAAATTTATAGACTTCTGTTGTATCAGCTGATTTTTGTTGTTGTGCTATGTACTACATCAATAATATGCATTTATTCTGCCTTCAAAACTTACTAGCAACATTACCTGTTAAACAGGAAACATATTTTGGGAAGCATAAGTAAAGAGTCTTGTGCAGCGTTCTGCAAGAAGAGAGAACTAATACTGCCTGATGCATCAGATTACTCAGATAATGCAAATTTTGTTGTCAGTAATGATCTAGGACAATCTTGCTAACTCACTGTTTAAAGCTCATGTCACATTTCATGGAACATTTTTTCCCTCGGCTGGTCTAAAGGCACCCTTATATATGCACAGCCAAGTAGATTTTGGAATTTGGAAATCCTACCTTATACAGATTTCACATAAGCCTCTTTGAAGATTACTTATTAGTTAAGTTGAGTATTGGTATCATAGATAGGTTTTGGAAGAACTTAGGAAGATTTGGTGCTAATTTTGGGGATTCCAGTATATGAAGGCAAATCCTGCAAGCCCTCTTAAAGTATACCTCTCATGCTTGGGTTAGTAGTGACAGTAAATAGAAGGCAGGAGTAAAAGGGGATTCTGGAACTGAAGCTTTGCTGTTATTGTTCTTTAGTGGTGTATTATAGGGACCTTTAATGTGTAAATCTGTAGGCATAGCTATATGGAGAAATACCCCAGAAGCAGAGTTGTAGTAAAGCAATTGCACAAATATTTGAGAATTGTTAAAATAATTTTGTTCAGGGCCCAAATCCAAGGAATGTAAAGCCAGTAAATACCATGTCACCTGGGACAGCCTTCCTCCATTGGGCAGAGCTGGGACCAGGCTGCAACAGGCGCAGTTCTGGCAGGTTAAAAACATTGACTGTGATAAATCTCAGGTGCCAGCCCCAGACTGAGGCAGGGCCACATCCCACTCACTTATGGAGATGCACCTCAGCAGCGGTCCCATGAAGCTTGGCACCCAGTGGGCATGGGATAGGGCGTGCCAGGAGACAGGAGAGGGAATGGAAGGAAGCCGAAGGCTGCAGCCCTGTCGCAGGGGGAAGGACAAAAGCTGAAATCAATTAAAAGTCATGTGAGAGACTGTTTCTTGGATAAAATTCCTAAACTTCCTGTTTATCAGGGAATGTTTAGTTGCGGGGGAGGAGAGGGGGTGTGTTGGGTTGTTTCTGATAAATACTATGTGCAATGAGTTTTTACGGCTTGCACACATGAGGCTGGACACCAGACTCCTCATCCACTGTATCTGGCTTTTAAACAGGTTTAAAATGTACCTACTAGAGACAACTAGAATTTTCTTTCATGTCCAAGTAACACCTTGAGGCAGATTACTTTTTTTTATTATGGTCCTGAGATTTTGTATATTATTTTCTGTATATCTGATAACTTTATCCCTCCTACCTTCATCTTTTTTTTCAATTAACTTTCAAAAACATTTTAATTCCTCACTACTTGGAAGTGCTTGCATCAGCTTATCCCACCTGTATTTTCAAGGCTATTTTTAAGGCAGTAACAAATAGTATTTTTAAAAGATGCACAGCGACAGTGTTAAAAATAATCCATTGTATCTCACTAAATGTAGATGGACTGTTAAATGAAAGTTATTTTAATGAACAGCCACAATTCATTGTCCACCCAGCACAAGTTGCCAATTCCAGTTCTGGGAAAGAGTCAAGAAAAACACTCTTCTGGAGTGCCTGAAGGCTTTGTAGTGGAGCATTGCATGCTCTCATTTATCAAGAAGTCTCAGGAGTTTACTCAACTATTGTTGATTGTCAGGGCACAATTGGGTATTTAGACTTTTCTTTTTCCCATATTAGCACTGAAAACTACACTCCCAGGGAGGGGCATGAACTGCAGATCTGGCAGATGATAGTAACTATATGTGTCACATGGGTAGACTGTGGAACTTGTGAACACTCTTTTTCATACAAATTTCTGAGTATTTTATTGCCATTCTTAATCTCTTCGGAGAGACAGCAAATTTAGGATGTTCGAGTAATTCTGCAAAAGACAGGATTTGAACGAAACCAGTCAGAATGGCCAGCATTATTTCAGGAAATGGGGCTTTCACACACCTTACACTATTAAGGTAATGGGCATCTATTTTTAGAAAAGTATTTATACAACTGAGGTTATTCAGTTCAATCCACTATTGGGTTATCGAGTAGCAACTTAAATATCACACCTGGTGGTAAAGCCTTGCATTTCACTGATTGTTTTTCTGGATAATTTTTAGCAGTATTTACTGGAAGTTATGCTTTATGGCAATTAGTTAAATTAAAGGGATTGTTTCATTTTGATGTAGGATGTAGGCTGCTGTCTATCTACATGTATACCAGTCGCTTCAGCAGGAGTTTATGAGGAAATACAAATGAGGTCTCTCTGGGATTCCTATTATTATAGAACTGTTCTCTTGGGGTTTGGGGGTTTTCTGGTTTTTTTTTGTTTATTTGGTTGGTTGGGGTTTTGTACCTGTGTATTGGATATTAAAGCAGAAGGTTTCGTTTAAATGTTGGGGTGTCTTTTTATTAAATGAATGAATTGGACTGGCCAGCATTATTTCAGAAAATGTGGCTTTCAAACACCTTACATTCTTAAGGGAATAAAGCATCCATTGCTAGAGAAGTATTTATACAACAAGAAATACTTGTTTTCTGTAGCCTATAGAGATACTCTAATTGAAATGAATACTGAAGTCTTGAAGATAAGCAAACTATTGCAGGGGAAAAATAAAATGTTTTGCCTTGTAAATACTATTTCTTCATCTCCTTTTTAGTAGATGCTTGTCAGATAAATTGCTGAAATAGTGTAACACTACTGATTCGTTGAGAATTCTGTATACAATTTTGTGTAGCTCTAGAAAGACTGATGAATTTTTTTAACATTAATTTCCAGAAAATTATATAGTAAAACAACTCAGGTTCTTCAAAATACTTTAACATGCACCTTAAGTCCCATTGATTTCAGTAAGCTCTAAGGATACATTTACATGCTTTTTTGTATCAGGGCTCAGGAGAGTAAATAGGATAAAAAAAGTCTTGTGAGCAGAGGACAAATTCTGAATCTCTTGCTCAGAAGGAAATCCCGTTTGGAAAGACAAAACTTCAAAGGTTTAATTTTGGAATTTTCTAGGAAAAAAACCCTTGAATTTTGAATGTGGAAAATAATTCCTGTAACTGAACTTCTCTGAGCTTTTAAGAATAAAAACAGCTGTGCAAAGTGTTCTGTGGAAGAGATCTATATTGTAAAACTCAGATCCTGAAAACCAGGCCTCAGTCATTCAGTAAGAACTCTACAAAATCTTATTTAGGAATACTTCTGACATGAAAAACACTTCACTTGAATTCATCTGAATTTTGCAGAAAAATACATTCTGAAAATTAGATATGAATATAGCTCCAGTATCCAGTTTGTTGATGACACTGATGCTTGCTTTCTAGAAATGTGTGCTTTATTGGCCAGAAAAAAGAGGAATCTATGGGAAAGTTGAAGTCCTTGTTAACAGTGTGCAAGAGTGCAAAAACTACACTGTCCGTCAGCTTACAATAAAGGTAATAATCTGCATCTGAGAAGCATCATTCATAATGCTCTGTTTTCTTTATTGTTAAATGAAGTTAAAGGGTTGGCTTTTTTAAAGCACAGAAATTTTTTCAGGAGGACCTATGAAGCTGCAAGGTAGGGTTGAGACCTAAGTACTGGAATACTTACTGTCTTGCCACTTTGTATCACTCCGGCGATAGAAAAGGCTTCAAAAAAGAGTGCAAGTTTCACTCTCTTTAACTGCATTTGTTTTGGGGCCCTTTTAGCATTGCCAAGGCAAAGTAAAGGGATTTTAGTTAATGACTAAACATAGCATTGTTCTAAAAAAAGATACGTTGCTCATGTTGTGTGCTGAGTGCACCTATAACTTATCTGAGAAGCTAAGAACACAAGAAGTATATAAAGAAATCTTCATGCTTTCCTGGTTCTCACTAAACATTAATTGTGTAAAATAAGACACATGCTCCTCTTCTAAGTTACTCCCCGTATTAGACTCTCATCTTATCATTGACCTGCTACTCCTGACAGAGCATTACAATAAATAATGTGTTGGGAAAATTTGTTTAGTGTTTCAGCCCCAGCACTGAGAAGTGAGCAGAAGTCGTATCATCCAACACAAATTACCCTAGCCCATATTTAGCCCCTTTCCTTGTTGAAGTAAATGGTAGCAGACTCTGTTGGAGAGAATAACTGAACAAACTGGGATATCTTATTGATGTAGAAGGGCAGTTCTTTTGCATCTTTAACTTCAATACTCTTGTAATTTTAGTATCAGATCCTTACGATAATGACCTTAAAAGGTAGAAATACATAATAATTTAGAAATTCAGAAGCCCACATCAAGCTGTTCTCTGTAGATATTGTTGCTGATATATCAGAGATCTCTGACAATTCCCAATTGACAATACAGTCATGAAGTCAGTAGTCAGATGGACAAAACTGAACTTACACAAGTGGAAAAAAACCCAAGTTTTCAGGTGCACAAACCCTTCTTACAACTGGGTGTCTGGAAGCACATGTGTTCCATCCACAGTTACATCCTCCAAGTCCAATATAAAAAATTGTTTAATCCCTCTTAACATTTTTACTGTCCTTTTACCACAACATTGTAAGAAGGAATACAGTTGTTGATATGAAATCTTGGTGTTACTTTCAGCAAGGGAGTCATTCCCGCAGTGTGAAGCACTACTGGTACACATCCTGGCCGGACCACAAAACCCCCGACAGCGCTCAGCCCCTGCTGCAGCTCATGCTGGATGTGGAAAAGGACAGGGTGGAATCACCGGGCAGAGGGCCTGTCATTGTGCACTGCAGGTAATTAGCCACTCCTTCTCTTAAATGACTGCCCAAAGCCAGGCTGCAGCAAATTGCATCAAATAGCCCTACTAAACAAAGAATGTGTTTGGGGAAGAGCAAAATTCCCCAGGTCCTCTTCATGCTCATTGACTTTTTTAGTTCAGATTTGAGGATATGAGTTTTGGAGAGAATTCCCTTGTTGCTAGCAAATTGCTTCTGAACTGTTCTCTATTTCTGCTAATGAACTCTGCTTTTGAAAGACCAGCTGGAAAAATTACTTTCTTTTTGTTTCTTATTTATGATTTGCTTACTTTTTTGTCTTGTTGCACGATTACATACATAATTCAAATGCAGTGCCTGGTGACCAGTTGGCTAAATTATTGCAAAGCAAGTCAGTTTTGAAGAGCAAGCATCAGGTACAAATTTGGAGACCAAAACACATCAGTACTACAATTTGTGAACATTTTCACAAAAGCTGTGTGTTCAATATTCAAGAGCAAAGTGTTGTTCAGTACTCAAGAGCAGAATTTTACTCACACAAATTATAGTGCACCAGAGAATGTCCTTCTAATAATTCTAATTTAATTCCATTTCATTGCTTTATATTGATTCATTGCTCCACATTATAATTTAAATAGTAGGAAGTAGCACTGGATTTGTTATATTGGTGGAAAGAAGTAGACGAAACAAAACAGAAAGTAAAAATAAAATCAATTATCAGTTCTCTTACTTTGTCTCACAACTGTGATGATACATCTCTTACAGTTGGGATAATACTTCTTTTTTTTCCTAGAAGTACATTAAATCAGAACTTTTCATCTTGAACAACTTGTTTCCAGCTCCATATTTAAGGGATTTAGAGAAATGGATAACAGATTTTAACCACCAGTAATTTCTGGAAACTGCAATGTGATGAATAAGCAACTTTCCCAAATTTTATGCAGCTGTATTTTTCATGAATTGTTGTTTCCCTGAACAATGCACAAATCTGTGGATGGCTATTGAGATTCCGCATTCTCTAGTACGGATCTTCAATAATGAAGGTCTTCAGAAGAATGGGATGTCTTTCTGAGATGAATGATATGACAGTAAGGGCTGTAAGCATGGGTAGGAATTTATTAATGATTAAAGAGAGATAGCATCTCAATTGTGATGAAGGTATCATCCCAGTTGTGATGAAAATTCATAGTTCTTCAGTCGCAACTCATCTATCTATATGTTCACTACACTGTGGTATACAAACCTCACACTCCATTTTCCAGTCAGACAGTTTCTTCCCTTTTTGTCTGAGTGAGAGAGCTATGAAGATCTGGACCCCAACTTCATGTTTTCACTATTTTCCTCCAGTTTTCCTGCCATTCAGCATGACAGGCATGAGCTGCACTGCATTCCATGTTACTTAAGCAAGAAACTGAGTAGGGCAGAGATTCTCAAAATTGTTGAGGCCTAAGGGATAAAAATAATGCCAAAATGGCTGTTTTCCAGCAGGCGTCAAGAAAACCTGGAGAGCTATAGCACCAAATCTTTCTCCATCCTGCAGAATCACAGGAGAGAGAGTTAACATCATCAGCATGGGTCTAGGTACTTTTTGCCTTCATGATTAGAGGTATGGTTAGCAGAACCCTAGTATACTTTGAGGGCTTTAAATGTAAAGCCCTACTGAATTTTGTCATTAGGTTGGCTTCTCTCCTTTCTTAGTGCATATCCCCATAATTTGCTTAGACTGGGCCAGAGAATACTCAGACTGTGTAGTGCTAATGAAGCTTGGTTTTCTTTCCATACACTTGTGTGCAATCTGAAGAAATGTAAGCCTCACAATTACCCAGAACTGGACTGCTGGAACAGTGCACGCTTTCATTTCCCTCTAAGAAAGTGAGCTGAGAAGTCAGCCTTGCTGGACATCAACCCAGGAACTGTAGGTTCTAGCAACTCCATGTTCCATATTTTTGGTGTTTTCATATCTGTTTAGTGTTTTCCATGTAACTCCTTGATCTCTGAACTCCATTCCCCTATTAAATTTTGCCTTCTTTTCAGTGCTGGTATAGGAAGAACTGGATGTTTTATTGCCACAGCCATTGGTTGTCAGCAGTTAAAGGAAGAGGGAGTTGTAGATGCATTGAGCATTGTCTGCCAGCTACGAGTGGATCGGTGAGTCCCAGAAGAACCATAAATCAGTCAATGATTCTGAAATCATTACCAAAATTATTTAGTAATGATCAGTAATGATTCAGTAATGATTCTGAAAACTTTTTTACAGTTGAATCTTACTTTACATTAAATGGCTGCCATTGCTTTTGCTGACATTTATGACCACATTAACTGAATATTCAAGGTAATACTTGTATTTAGGTCCTGAATAAGGAATCATATTGTTTTCTGGGTCAAACTTCCACTGAATGAAATTCCCCTGAAATGACAACTCTGTGGTTGCTGGGGACTTGTCACTTCTCTTTTCCCCTCCTAGAACTTTCTGCTGTCTGCATCATCCTACTAGGACACAAGAGAGGTGAGGCAGTCTGGAGACTAGGGATTTTCTTTGAGCCTGGATTGACAGAGACGTCCAGGCTCACTTAGTGTGTAGTTTCTGTGTCATTTCTTTGAGCATTGGAGAAAGACAAATCTAGTGCTGTTGCTATTTCCTCAGCTGTGCTGGGGGTCCTTTTGAATTGAGTTGGCAAATTTACCCAGCCTAAGAAAATACCAAAGCATTTGTTCCAGACTTTTCCGAAGTCAGATCAATTCCCTCATTGAATTCACAGTTTGGGAGTAGGAACAGTGTAAGCCAGCATTGTTGCAGAGTGCTTTGTTTTGTGAAACCACGGCTGAAGAGGGATTTGTGTTTTAAAGGAGAATATGGGTATTGTGCACAATGGAAACAGTTGGTTTGGTTGTACTTTTCTTTCTTATTCTGCTTGGAGAAACAGGATTTTATATAAAGTAAATAAACAGGATTGCACCAAGAATAGAGAAGTCTCCTCTTCTGCTCTAGGTACCAGGTCATGTAACCTCCTTGCAAGTATCTTAACTGATTCTGACATGCATGTCTTCTTGAAAAGAAAAAAATCCATAAGGGTGCAAATGCTGAAAAAGAGCTTAGGTCAAAGGGTTAATACAGAATTTTTTGTGTTGTGAAGACCTCTGAAAGGTACTGGAACCATGAATTGCAGAAGGACCAGAATCCATATAGTTGACCATGTTTACGGATCATCTCCTCTGCCTTCCCCTCCCACATGGCTTCATCATACTAGACATTGTAATATCATCTTTACAGAGCAACATGAGCCACTTGAATTCTCCAAGGGGAGATATGGACTTAAAAATCTCAGCAACAAAATAAGAAGGAATAGCTGAGGGAAAAATGCTTACTCTGTTTTAAATTATCAACTGCAATTTTCCAACCCTCTTTTCTGATTATATATTTGTCTTATTGAGAAAGGTTTTAAGTGTTCTCCCCCATTTTAGTATTTCTATTATGAGAGAATCTTTTTCTTATTGCTTTTACAATCCATTATAGAGAAGTGGAAGCAAACTCTGGTCTCATCTGTGTCTTTTAATGTTGCTATTTCAGACATAAAAAAACAACCCAAATCTTCAGCATTATAACTGACAACACAATTTTATTGAGTGGATCTGCCTAATGAACTTTCTTTTACATATTAGTATCCTAGATAAACTTGGAAGGAGAATGGAAATCTGACCCAAATATAACATTTGTAACAGCAATTTCCATGACACAAAACTTGTTATAAGAATTGTTAAATATTGTGATTTGCACATTTCTGTATTTTTTCAAGTTTCAGATTATATAAATAGACCCCAGAGATCTTGCTTAAGGTGCTTCATATTCTCAGGCATTGCCTGAGACAAAGAGTATGTCTCTGTTTTAATTTTTAAAGACATTTTTCTGGATGAAACTCAGTAACCAAAACGTGGTTTTTGTTTTCTTTTTTTTTTTTTTCCCCAATTTGCCATATTGCAGAATGAATCTCACTGACCTGGTAGTCAGTTTGTAGTCAGGATTACTAAGGCGACGCTTAGCAGTCCCTAAGACTACAGTAGCCACTGCCAGCCCGACCAGATCGTGGGTCCATAAAGTGGCCAAGTGTCACTGTTACATGGACGAAGCTCAATGAGACTGGCCTCCCCTGATGTCCCATGACATGGTGGTCACTGGCAGGTGGTGTGTGAGATGGGGTCATTACACGTGTCATGACCTGGCAAAATGAACTTAAAGCCCACTAGACTCGGCTGCAGGAGCTGGCTGTAGCCATCGCGGTGTTGCACTGCAGTTACCAGCACAGCCAACGTTAGCAATGGGGTACAGTCGTGAGCAGAGCAGAATCAGTGCTGAGGCTGTCTTCCTCATTTATGCTGGCCAGCAGCTGAGCTCCAGTTTTTTATCTGTGCATCAGATTGCCCTCAAAAAAAAAAAAAAAAAAAAAAAAAAAAAAAAAAAAAAAAAAAAAAAAAGGTAAAAAAAGGAGAGTTCAGCAGAACAGGATGGTTTTTATCTGACTGCCTGGGATCCAGAAACCTGGCTAAGAGGTACACTGAGTATTTTATCCCTGGTATCCTATCTCCACTAGGTTCCTGGCCACTCTAGCTCATGGTCAGAGCTGCATCTTCCAAATACAGGTTACTGGTGGAATGAACACACTCAAGGATGTCCGCTCTCATGTGGACCTTTTATCACATGGGTCCATGACCACATTTCTACCAAAGTGAATTGAGCAATAGGGAAAAGGAAAAGACCTGACTTGAGGGACTCACAAGTGGTGTTGTAGTGACTAACCAAAACATTCCTATTACCCTGCATATTCAATGAGAACCAAACAAGCATCCAGACAAATTGCAGATGGTGGCAAAAAGTTATGCTGAAAAATAGTTTAATTAATGGCCCATGTAGCTCTCTCTGGAAACAGAGTTTTAAATAGTGCTCCAATAGGGACTGAGACAGGACAGAGCTGTTCCTAGGTAGGGTATGTCAAGGTACCACTTCCTTCTTAGCTGTTCAGTGTAAGTTAAGGGGTGAACAAATCTGACAGTAGTCATCAGTACTGAGCTAATATGAGAAAATGGACCATCCACTTAGAATATTGACCCAGGAAATACAGTCATGGTCTGTGTGAATTTGTAAAAAGACAGACAGACCCACAGGTCTGCTCAGCTTACTTTTTTTCCCAGTTCATTTTTATGTTTTGCAACAGAAACAGGAAATGTTTGATGTGAGGCATCTTCAAGACTTACTGTGACATCGAGAAACTTTGCACATTCTTAACCTTAAAGGCACATTTTTGGAATGACATCCGATAACTTTGCTCTTGGCTCCTCAGACAGGATGAAAAGCGTTTCCAGTGTGCGTCAATTCATTGTTTAAGTGTTTTGACTAATGGCCTCAGGTTAAAAAAAAATAATCCCAAACCCTGCATCACATTCATTCTGGAGCAGACTGCATCCAGCTGCACTAGCAGCAAGCCAGAGGGCAGGGTAAAGGACCCTTTATGCACCCACTGCTACCCAAGCAAAGATGGTCATGGTCCCTGAGCCCTCAGCATACCAGGGTCTGTTTCTTCCAAGCCCAAAGAGTCCCAAAGAAGCAGAGAGCCCCGCAGCTCACAGAGTAGCTGGCAGTGCAGGCTGACAAATAGATGAAGGTGGCATACTCAGAGGTGCTGTAGCTGTGGCTACATCCCTTCTGGGCACTAGGGATATGGGAGAGGAAACCTCCCTCCTTGAGCAAATTTCCTCCTGAAACGCTCTTCCACACAGACATTTCCACAAACCAATATCTTGGGATCACAAATAATACCCTGCTATTAAACATGAGCCTTGCATAAGAGCAAAGGTAAGAAGGACTTGGGATATTGGTAGATGAAAAATTGGACATGAGCTGGCAGTGTGCACTTGGAGCCCAGAAAGCCAGTTGTACCTTGGGCTGCATCTAAAGCAGCGTGGGCAGCAGGTCCAGGGAGGTGATTCTGCCTCTCTACTCTGCTCTTGTGAAACCCCACCTGGAGTGCTGCATCCAGCATGGGCCTGCCACAGTGGATCCAGAGAAGGGCCATGAAAATGGTCAGAGGGACAGAACACCTCTCCTATGAAGAAAGTCTTAGAGAGACGGGGAAGTTCAGCCTGGAGAAGGAACCAGGGACATGTTTTTGCAGCCTTTCAATATAAAAGGGGGCTCATAAGAAAGACAGAGAAAGCCTTTTTTCCAGGGTCTGTAGTGATAGGACAAGAGATAATGATTTTAAACTTAGAGAGAGTAAATTCAGATTAGATATTAGGAAGAAATTCTTTACTTCCCCATCCCTAGAAGTGTTTAAAGCCAGGTTGGATGGGGCTCTGAGCAACCTGGTCTTAGAGGAAGGTGTCCCTGCCCATGGCTGGGGGTTTGGAACTAGGTGGTCTTTAAGGTCCCTACCAACCCAAACCATTGTGTGGTACTATGGTTCAATAAATCCCACGTATAATGGCACTGGCAAGGCTAAGTTGTCTGAACCTCTGAATAAGACTCATATGCCCTTAAGCTGACAGAAATATGCACTGTTTGCCCATACAAGGTTCAGAAGCATCATAACCTCTTCATTGTGCTTACTAACACAGGGCAGATGCGGTGGTGCTGGGCTCAGCCCCCGCCAGTCTTACACATGCTTTCTTGGGGATTTTGTATGTTGCTTCAGCACTGGAGAGGATCACCACCACAAACAGCCTAGTGCAGCCAAAATTGTTTTAACTTGCCCTTCCCGCCAAGTCCTGCTCCCTGGATACGTTCCCTTCCTCTACCCCTTCCACACAGCAGATCTAACCTGGGAAGTGCACTCCCTTGGAGAACATCTTGGGGGAACATTGATGAGGAAGACAGAGAGGAAGGCTGGTTGGGAAGGAGTTGCGTGGGCAGAGCAGGACGCAGCAGTGAGGAGGAAGGAAGGAGACAAGGCAGTACAGAGGACCAGAGCAAAGCCCTCCCATCACCTTTAGCATCTCGCTGCATCTCCGGGCAGGGGACAAGCACAGAGGAAAGGAGCTGAAGGCAAAAGGCAGCCAAGAGTTATGAATTTGTGGATGTCTTTGTTGGCAAAGCTACGAGTGCTGCATTTTGGGCTGGATGGGACCTGTGATTTTGTTCCTAGGAATAGCATATCGTAATAGCCATGCAGCTCACTAAAAAGTGTTCTACATTTGCCTGAGCTCATTGGAGGAACTCAGACAGCTGGTCACTTGCTTGAAAAAGTGGGTATTGTTTTAATTATGATTTTCCTGCCATAGCCATTCAGCCATCCAGTAGCACTGAAGAAAATAAAAAGCCCTTGTGGTTGTAGATAACATTCTCTGGTACTAAAGGACAACCCTTGTTGAGACAGTTTTACCATTTTTCAAATAGCTTAGTATAGCAGTACCATATTTGTTGTTAGGGATCTCATGAGATTGTCAGACCTGCTCCTGTAAGATATCTGGCTCCAACAGTGATCTGGATCCAAATACCTCACAAATTTGAATGTTTCAATGAAGATCTAACTGAAGCCAAATGTGATACATATCTTAATGTCTTCCTCCTCACTAAGGCCATTTAGTCTTTCATCATCCCAAAGGTAACTAGCTGCTCCAGGGCACACTGAGGATGAACCAGGGGCTTTTTTTCTAGAAGCAGAGTAGATAGCTTTGAATACCCTGGCAGATGAGATTATAGAAATAGAATTAAGTAAACTTGAGGCCTTGCTCCATGAAAAGGGAGACTTCAAATACCTCAGTATTGACAGAAAGAGGCTCAGTTTAATTTCAGAGCTAAATGGTACCACTCCTACCACACCTACCTCCTGTAGGACATCCCCTTCCTACCGCACTGCAACCGGCACTGGAGATGTGGGACTTGATCCTCATACTTAGACCGGAAAATTTGATTGTTATCAGGTGAATGTGTGAAATGTAGGCATTTAATCCAAGCTGGCTGCAAGTAGTTCTTTTTATGGTTAGGTTAAACTCTTTTGCATTGTTAGTGGTGAAATGATTCACTGCTGTAAAATTTTGTAGGTGGTGGCTGTTCGGACAGGATGCATTGTAGGCGTTAGAAAGAGGACAGGAAGAGCTGTTCTCTGCACAGGCCATCTGTGGGTCACGGAAGGTTACATTTTTAGTAAAGGACAAAAATGAAAGGCCAGATTCTGTCTACTTCCTTGCTCCATCAGTGGTAATGCTACATCCATGTATCTGGCCTTCCTTGCCCAAGTGATTGAGCAGAATTCTCTTTGAATATACTGAATTTGAAATGTAGGCTTTAACACTGTAGATACCAGATGTTTTCTTCTCTAATTCTTACCCTGATGGAACTGGGAATTCTTCATATTGGGCATGTGCTGGATGGTGTAAGTCGTGAAGAAAGTAATTCTGCTCTGACAAAAATCCCCCACTTACTCAAGCAAACGCTAAGTCAAAAATTGAGAAAAGGGCTTGTGTTATCTGATGGTCTTGGGGCTGGCAGGAGCTGGAGGGTGTTACGGTATTAAGAAATAAGATTTCAGTCCAGTGTGTTTCCTTTCCAGGGGTGGAATGGTTCAGACCAGCGAGCAGTATGAATTCGTACACCATGCACTGAGCCTGTATGAAAGCAGACTTTCTGCAGAAGCTGTCCAGTGAAGCCGAGGAGGGTAAAACCAGATGTCAGTCTCTTGAGGTAATTTATTTCATTACCTACCAGCAGCTTCTTCAAGGAGTTTACTGCAGTGGGAGACGGCTTTGAGGCCAACTTCTGAAAGGATTGTGGATGGTTTGGCAAAAGTACAGAGATTGCTGGACCCTTACTATATATGAATGTATTGTGAGCTTCCCAAAAATTATTTATAAAGAAGGTACTGTACTGAAACTACACATGGATTTTGTGTATGTATCTAAAGGTGGGTTTAATTCTGTAATGCTGGTATCTGCCATATGGAATGTATGTATGTGCTACTGCTGCAGTCAGATGGAACATTGGGACTTCTACAGAAGAAATGTTTAACAAGTGTATAAAAGCTTTGACGTTTGCAAACTGTCTTGTGAATGGACTGTCAACTGTACTGTAAAGTGCTATTACTGATTATGTGGTGAGCTTGTTTCTTGGCCACATAACATTCTTGCTGCTAAAATTGCAAGTGTTCAACTATGGATTAAAAAAAGGAGATAATAAAAAAATTAAAGATCTTGTTTTTGAAAATATTCAAAAGCAGTTAATATTTTATATGGAAATATATGTTCTTCATACTATTAACTATTAAATGTGTATTTATTGTAGGTCTTACAGAGCAGTTGCAGAGCACAATGTCTGTTATTCAGTGTGTATGTATTTACCCTATACTGTTGATTGTCTTAGAACATGCTTCTGCTACAGACCTGAATCCAGTGTATTTGTAAATTGTGTAAGTCATTCTACTTTGGAAAGAAACTTTGTAGCATATATTAAATGGTAAGGATTTTAAATATTTGTCTGTCTTTTATTAATACAGAAATTTTTGCATATGTTGTTTATCTGCTCTATCTCTTTCAATAAGAGATAGATGCCTTTAGTGATACGGACTCTTCCATGACAGGTTATACAAGAAAGAAAATGCTGCCATGACTGTTTCCTTTATTGTTCAGTAAAAGTTTGTTTTTAAGAGATATGCATTGAAGTTGGCATTATGACTTACAGCACTGGGAGGTCTGTTTACAGGGTATAATGAGTTTTTAATGCAGTGATGTTGACTTTGCTTCATACTGCTAATAAATGACCCTTAATATAAAATAGTAACTGAAGTCTCTGTTCTTGCATAGAGTAGTTAATGCACACACACTCTTGTACCCCCATAAACAGGCTCAGCGCAGCACAATTTGGTTAGCCTCCACCATGGCTTCAGACCACCTGGGAACCAATCCAGAGGACACAGGCAATCCCCCACTGACATGGAGCAAGGTGCACCACCTGATGGGAAGGCAAACCCAGCATCACTTGATTCCTCAGGGGGAATTTCTGTAAGACCTGGTACAGATGCCAGAGCTTTGCCTCCTCCTCTTCCTGTTCCTCCCCACCCTCCACTTGGCTTTTAGAACTTGTGGAGTTAGAAATACCAATATTGAGATTTTTCTTGATCATGTATAGTTGAAAAAAATACGTGTTTGTTCCCTGGATAGTACAGAATATGCTTAGCACCATCCAGATGACCTGTAGATTTGTAATAGTTCATAGACAACAAATTACACAAAAGTATGATCCCCATTCTTTTAGTCTAAAGAGATTCAATATCATCTATTTTAATTTCCCAGGTGTTTGAAAACTTCTCTTTTGCTTGTATTTTTCCAAAATAAACCAACTAGTAAACCGAAGAATCATATAAAAGGACAAAGTGCTGTAAAACCCCCCAAAACAATTGAATAGAAGGAAGTGCTCGTCACTGACTTTTTCCCCCTGTGAAGGCACATTTCCTTCCTAGCCTTCGCTTCACTTATCTGAGGTGGGTTTTTTTTAAGAGAAGCATGGAGAGTTGCTAGAGGGAAAATGGATTCTTTATTTCACGTCCTAGTTTCTACCTGTCTTGCCTTGACATTCTCAGGTAAGTGTCTCTCCCCACTTCCCCTCTGCCATATTGCCCTTTCTGCCACTGAGCAGAGCCCTCCGGCACAGCCGGTGACTTACAAAAACCGAGTCACCTCTTCTCTGGGCTTCGTACCAGAGGAATGAGGGGCAGGGCCAACGTAGCCCGTTCTGTTTAGATTCCTTTCCAAAGGAAAATAAACTGCTTTCTTCTATGCTGGAGATACATCTTCTGTTTTTAAGAAGATCTCCTGATAGACAATCCAGGAGCTGAAGTTTTGGGACAAATGCTTCAAAGGGGAGATTCCTATCTTTTATTCATACTTTGTGAAACTTTAAGAGACAGGAGTTTTCTGTAATGCTTAGTTAGAAAATACCCAGGTCTGTAAAAACAGGAGAATGACAACATCAACTTAAGGAAATAAATACACATTTGGTTTAGCACTTTGTAACTAATGGGGCTGGAAATGTTTGATTAACTGAGATTGAAAACAAAGAACAGCATTAACATGATACGGCAGAGAGGCTGCATTTGAAATAACCAGTTCCGTGTTCTGTAACATGTATGCATTTTGCATTGGTAACTTTGTGGAGTTGTGATGAATGCACAGTAGTTTTCTTCATTTGAGTAGCTGGTGTTGATCTTTAAGTGTGATGAGACAGAGAGCTAATCTTACATGAATTGGAATGGTCACAAAGCTAACAGCTAGAGATGTTGGAATAAATCCAGTAAACAGATGTACTTCCTATCAGTAAAGAACCTCCATTCCTGTAACACAGGCACTGAGAGACACATAGATTTGTGAATATACTCCTATATGTTTCCCTCAGAAACATTATGAATATTACTAAAACAACTTTGAGGCAGTAAATTATATTATTTAAAGTCTTTTAAAACTGAAACAGAGACTGAGAACTCATGTAGATCTTTGTAAGCTTTCAAGCAGGGGAGATGAGGAACTGGTGTTTGAAGTTAATAGTTCTTGGATTTCTTTTATATCCAGTTTAATTTTTTCTTATTTTTATATATGATGAAGGTCAACATAACCTTGCCACAATAGTTTGGGGTTTTTAGTTTTCATTATTTACATTACCAGCACATGCATCATGTGGGTGTTGTGTTTGGAGGGGTTTTTTTAAATAGGTTCAACTTATGGGAAGTTTCATGAAAAGTTCAACACACAGAAAGTGGGAAGAGAGATTTATTTGCTGATGTATTTTAAATCATTGAGAGTTTTCTTTTTGTCAAGTAAATGTGTAATCTATTGTATTTCTCTGGAATTTTCCTTTCCCAGAAGGGTTTCTGATTATCCATGTCCAGAAACAGCAGTGTCTTTCAGAAAAGAGAGGAGTCATTATGGAAAAGTGCAATATGACCAGCTTGAACCAGAAGTGGCAGTGGATGGCAGATGACAGGCTCCTCCATGTGAAGTCTGCCCAGTGCCTGAGCATCTCTACGCGCTCTGCTCTGTCGTCTCGCAGCATCGTCGTCGACTGTCCCCAGGCAGTCAGCTGGAATTGCCACGAGGATGGGCTCCTGAAGGTGGCCAACAGCTCTCTTTTTCTCACAAAACAAGGTCAGAAGGTAATGGGCAAGCGGAGTAAAAAATACCTTCATACATGGATGCAGCTAAAAGCCAGCGAGACGGGAAAACCTGTTTATGTAAATCTGTGCTCAAAGCAAGGTGAGTTATTCCTTCAAGAAAATATCCTGGGAGTTCTGGTAACAAAAATGTCTCTGTTATGCTAACTCAAATGTGAAAAATTATGGTATTTTATTCATACAGAAGAATGTTTTTCACAGTTGAAAAGCGTTTTGAGAACTATTAAAGAACAGCTGAGATGAATGCTGTCTTTCTCACAACTGGTGGAGTTTTTAAGCCACTTTATATTTTCAGGATGTCTCTTCTTTTGTCTACTCCCAATTTTTGGATCAATGTGCTTATATGTAAGCTCACTATTACTGTGTCATTTCCTTTTTCCATTTCTAAACTATGGGTACTAATTCCTAGTACTTTTTAAAATGTGGGTGCAAAGAAGTTCTCCTCCCCATTCATTTCATCATACAAATCCAGATTCAATCTGTCAAGAGCAAGAAGACATCTGAAAATCAAACACATGCACAATTATTTCTCTGATTAAGCTAAATGCATAATTAGAACAGTCATGGCTTACACATTCATGTGTTTACTCGGTGTATTTTTACTCTTAGATGCCATATACATGAGAACACTCAAAATCCTGAGAATAATGAACTGAATCAAAAGTCTCAGAGATTCTTGGAATAGCACCTTGAAATGCAAAGATCTGTGCACACACCTACAGACACCTACCAGTAGATCTCTGTAGTTGTGGCAAAATGGAAGGTAGAATGGTTTGAATACTGCTTAATAATGCTTTCTTCAATGTCCTGTTGTTGATCTTTCCTGGCAATCCTATTAATATTGTTCTTCTGCACTACTAAACAGTTCTTCATAGTAAATAAGAACAACCTACAGACGTCTCTTTACTGGGGAACAGTTAATTCTTGCCTTTACAGGGCTAACAAAATGGTTTATGACCCAAAACTTTTGCATATGGCCAAGTTTTCAGAATGTTTAAACCAAATCTTCATTCTTTCTAAACTTGTAGTTATTGTAAGGCAGGGTACCGTTTTTTCAGCAAATTTGCACTTGCAGAACTCTACTTATAGGACCAGAACTACTCGCCTGCAGGGAGGTGTGAAAGGATAGCTTGCAGAATCAGGGAATGGAAAAGTGGCCATGATGCCATCCCAGCTCTCCGATATAGGTTAGAGATTAAAAAGGCAAAATCATTTTAAGTCCTGTGGGGTGCATACAGCTTGCATATTCAAAGACCCTATGAACAGTTCAGATGAGGTACATAGGCAGGGTTTTTTCCTTTAGATAGCTGGATGGAGTGTGGCCTAACAAAGTTAAAATAACCTTGTATACTTCTCTTAATCATCCTCAGAGGAGAAGCAATTTAAGACCAATAAGCACTAAGACAATTGTCACGGGATATTAAAGCACCTTCTCATCTATTTACTGTGCTCAGTTCTTAAATGAATTTACCTTAATTTTCCTGAAATTCTCTCCATAGACAGGCCTATCAATCCTTTCTAAGAGTGTTACTTACCTTATTTTTGACAGCTCTGGGAAGCTCTGCTGAAAAATCAACAAAACATTATAATCCTCAATACCTAACTAAGAATTTTAGGAAAATAAGAAGCTCATAAAGCGGAAGTAGTGCAAAGACATTAATTTTTCAAATAGTAGTAAGTACTATGAGAACAAAATCTAATGCCCCCAATTCTGGTCGTGGCATCCATATGCATGTCAAAATTTTCAATGCTGAATGTGTAAAATTAGCCTTCCAAGAATATCTAGCTGCTTTCAGTACAAGCAGAAGTGGATCAGCCTAAAATAATGTATTTGGTCTATATTTAGCTAAGATAGTAAAAACTGAGCAAAATCTTTGGAGCTGAAATGGCTGTAAGTTTTTCTACTCCTGACTAACACCATATTTTGCTATAATTTACCCTCTGTTTTCACAGTACTCATAAAAATAGTTATATTTTGGCATAGGAGTAGCTCACTGAATTGCATCCCAAACATCAGCCCAGACAGAGTACAAGAGCCAAATCCAATAACTGCAACTACCTTTTATTCTGGACCTTACTCAAATATCAAACATGATTTTTCTGAGCCTGGGGAAAGTCTGAGCTTGGATTTGGATTTCAAATCAGCCATCTGAGATGTGTTTGGATTTACATGTTTTGCAACAGTCCTAACTTAAATGACTGTTTGTGGAAATCAGGATCAATTTGGGTATGTATCCCATCTCTGCTCACTCAGAGATTATTCTAAATCTAGCAGCAAACAGTCCTTCCCACACAAACTCGTGTTTGAATCTGGCCTCCAGCTGAAACAGCTAACATGAAGAACGGTCATAAGGTATCAATATCCCTTGAGAAAGTGACACTTCATTTCCCACCAAATTCATGATGATATTCAGAGCAGAGAGAGAAAAAAATCCCGGTAGTGCTAAAGCCTTTTTTTTGCCAGCATGCTGTTGGGTTCAGAGCTTCTCTAAGCTCAGAAACCAGGAGAAGGAACAGCAATGGAAACAGGCAGGAGGAAAAGATGGGGCAGGTGAAGAGGTAGAAGGTGGGATGACTGAAAAGAACAAAGACTGCTACATGTAAATAACACTTGTGGAACAAATGTCCACCATGAATGCTGACACACTAACACTGATGTCACTCCTGAGCTGCATAAGCAATTCTTACAAGCTTCTTTTGTTCTGGGTAGGTTAATTTCAATAAAATATCCAATTAAGAACAGATGCAATGTTATGTGGCACCTTGTATATTACCAACAAACCTCAAAACCACTGCTGACCAAAAATTATTCACTAAGTAGACAATAGTTCAAATAAGGAGACACAAGGCCAAGCTGTATGCTGCAGTTATGCACTGAGCTCTAGAGACTGTCACACAGGCTGTAGAGCAGTCTGGATGCAGAAGGTGACACGAGCTGTTTTGTAATATGATGCTCTTCATTGCATTTGTCTTCTATCATACATGGTAAGGACAACCCTAGAGCTGTAGATATCGAGACATTCAAACACAGTAGCTGATTTTGTGGAGAGTTTACTTACGGTTGTGTGCCAAGCACTGAAGAACCGTAGTGAAATCTACAAAGATATAAAACATGTTGGACAAGGAATTCAAATAGCAACTAGAACATCTTTCTATCTCTTGTTTGTTTGAAGCCTAAAATAGACAAAATACCAGATACCAGATATGAGCTGAAGTCTGATGTGCCATCTGATGTTCACACTGCTCCTTCCATCTTTCCTACCCTTGGTTCTTGCCCGGGATCGTTTCTTTCACATGAACTTTTCTCTTCCCTTTATCCCTCTTTCAGTTTAGCTGCTTCATAATCAGAACTTCAGCTAATTAAGTTCACATCTCACTGCTGATGCTTCAGTGGCTGAGATGGATCGCAGAAGAGACCAGAGCTGTGCACACCCCAAGCACGCTCTAAATCACTGGAGCAGCAGTAGCAACTGCAGAACATGGAAAGGAAAGCACATGTGTCTTCTTGGGACTCTTGGGAAGGTGGAAAAGCACCAAAGAAAGGTGGCAGAAGCACAGAAAAGACAGCAACTCTTACCCATTTTTGAAATAATGTAAATATCTTTAGGCTTTAAGGTTTCCACACTTTAGTGTTTTAGTGTAGATACTGCAATAATCCATCCATAAGTTCACTACAAGTTGGAATTTTTTGTGTGTGTAACTTTTACAGATTTCTTCAAGATAAATTAGAACAGTGATAAAAAGTACTTTCATTCCACCTTTAAGTTGACCTAAAACATTTTTCATAAAATACATTCACTGAAATTCATTTTAATTTCTCCAAGTTATTTTATAGGGTTTTGTAAGTATAAGAGTTTGCTAATATCTATGTGAAGCCATGAAATATCAGAAATTACTTGAATCTTCTTTCTTTGGTCAAAGCAATACATGGCTGACCACTTTTGCTGAGCTCCATCTGGACAAAGAGAGGCATCAATGTCAGATCCTTGGACATTGTTACGAGATCTTGTACACAATCCAACAGCATACTGACAGAAGCTCAAAGATGAATGTAGGTTTAAATTTTCTAAAAAGAAATGGAGAAATCTGCAGTGTAGCCTAGGTCTTTGGGCTTTGTAAATTTTCAAAGTCTCAATGAGCCACAGCAGAAAGAATATAGAAAAAAATCAACTGAGCTACTTTATAGGGAAAAATGGAATAATAGGCACAGCTTCCCAGAGCAATCAGGAGGATGGCAAGTCCTGCTTTATGATTTCATCTTCTCCTGCAAGTGCTAAAAAAGATGCCAATTCCAAACCACTATGCTGGTATTTTCCATAATTACATTCTCTCCCTTTATTTTGTGTGGACCTCCATGTAGAAGCTGGAATGGGTTTGAACTTCTAGGTGTCTAAATGTAGGTGTTTGAAGGAAGTGATTATTTTACTTATCTCAGCAAGGTGCTTTTTGTCATTTGAAATGCTCCAGGATATTCCACTTGATCTCTGCCAGCCCAGAAAGACGTATGTCTCCCATAAGTGTTATGGGAGCCCTGGGCAGATGCCTCAGATGCCCTAGGGCAGTTCAGATTCCAGTAGGTTTAGGCAACTGAACCAAGACCTAGGTGTCTCCATAGTTACTACATTTCTGAGCTCTCTTCAGTAGAGGTGTAATCCATGGAGTCAGTGGAGTCTAGATGCCCTTCCAGGCACTTCAGGATGAGCTGGAACTACCCATAGTGTCAGAAATAGGGCGGGTACAGCAATGGTGTTATCATCATAGTTACCACTGATGCTGAAAGAACCTTTAAGTCGCTACTTCAACATTTCAAAAACAAGCAAGTAAAAGAGCAGCTTGGGATGAGACTGGAGTTTGGAGACATTTAACTTATCTGACATGAGATACAAATGAGATACTAACTTCTACAACATTCAAACAAAGAAGGCAAAAATTTTCAAGCAGAACAGATTTTGCAGGTTTTAAAAGTCTACATTGAATGAGAAAGAAAGGACATTTAGTGGATTTTGTTCTTCTGTCATATTCCTACATACAACAGAAATCTGAATTACATTTTTTTTATTTACAAGTAGTTAGATAAAAAGGTGATTAATTTTGTCCTGCACATAAGGAGCTCTTAAAGCAATCCCTTCTTGTTTCAAGTCTTGCAGTGAGTTAGATGCAGTCTTACAGAGTACTTTTTATCTTATACACTAGATATCTGATTCAATTATGTCTCACTAGCAGTTCAGCCTTAGTTTTCTGAAACTATGTTCTGATAGAGTAGGCAGATCAGTACAATATGAGCTATTTCAGAAAGCTGCACTGTGCCAGCTCAACTAAGGCTGAAGGCACCACTGTGGGGTTCTCAGTTCTTGACAACTAATCAGCACTTTTGCTAATCATACATGCAAACGTGTGGAATTCCCTTCCTTGTAAGCAGCCTGCTGCTGTGCGGATGGATGTGGTTTGCAGTACACCCTGTGGATGAAATATGCACTTAGTCAGAACATCATAATTTCTCCTGGGTGTGCTACTGATGATTACAATATTATTTTCACACACTATGTACCATCCAGCCACTAGTGATCAACATCAGTGTCAGTGCTGCTGTTCTGTTCCCAAAAACAGTTTTATGACTGATTTCCAAAGAGGCTGCTAGAACAATGCTGAACACGTCTGAAAAATCCCACTGTTGAGATTTCTGTGTACTTTACTAATGTCCAGAGAGGAGGTGAGTTTTTTCTGGTTAAAAAAATTGGAACTCAAGTTGTGTAGAAATCTGCTACATTGGCCTTATAATATGCAGTTTTCTTTTTTAAGTGCCTGCTACTGAAGAAGGGCTATGAGGATCCTTATGCTAGGATCACAATAGTGGTTTTACTTAAAATATAAACATGGATTCTGGCTTTCTTAAAGTGGGGGCAGATATGAACCACATTAGTCAGTCCACCGTAGAATATATGGAAAGTACTGG
This sequence comes from Pachycephala philippinensis, assembly GCA_013397055.1. Taxonomy (NCBI): domain Eukaryota; kingdom Metazoa; phylum Chordata; class Aves; order Passeriformes; genus Pachycephala; species Pachycephala philippinensis. The sequence continues at coordinate 124,867 of VWZT01009300.1, forward strand.
TACATATATCTGAAGTTCCAATATGGCATAGTGCTATACACAAGTCACTTCTATCCACAGGTTACAGGTAACAGACTGTAACCAGTATTTTCTGGGAAAGATCCTTTAGCTGGAAACCCAGAACAGCCCGAAGCTTAACAAGAAGAGTTGGGTCATGCAGTGACCAAATGCTTGTTCATGGGACCTCCTTGGGCTGGTGGAACTTTTCTGAAGACCAATTGTTTTGCTTCCAGGACAGTCAAGCTCTCCCCTCTGCTCCTGCACCAAGAATACCAATTATCCTGGCTGCTGAGTCCCATAAATGTCACTGGCATCACCAGCTTCCCTTTTATGGAGGAGCAGCTTTCCTAAAGCACAATTGCACTGGAATGCAAATGCCTTCCTGCTGGAATCACTGCTATTTGTCTGCAAATTAAGCCAAGTTTTTTTTTTTTTTTTTTTTTTTCCAAAGCGTGCTTTCATGTTTGGTGTGTAAATGTATATTTAGGAACTCAACTGAGTGGCCTTTTTCCCTAAGCAATTTCTGACTGCTCAGACATACCCTTTTTTTGCTGTCTTTCTATCAGTAAGTTCTACTTCCTGCTGAACTCAGAGATTTCTGAGAGGCATAGAGCTCTTTCCAAGTCCTTGGGGCTAGGATTTCTAGTTGCCTACTATAGACTTTCAGAGACCCACACAGGGTCTGATAGGAGATCTCCAGGAACAATGACTGACATGGAATCTAGACTAAGTCTGGACTTCTGCCAGCTAATGGGTTTGTTGCAGCAGCTGATGACAGCTCAAGCACAAGGTTCCTGTCCTTCTCGTGAGAACTATGAAGGTATGTGACACAGGACCACAGCAGACTCTGCACCTTAGGCTCTCTACAGGGGGTTCTGCAAAGGCAGCAGCATGAAGATGATTGTGTAGACTTGGACCAGACCTGAGGTTTTGATGAAACACTTTGCACAAGTGTAAGAGAGAATTGGATCTGTAGTATTGTTTTCACTGCCTTGATTTGGGAAAATATTTGATCAACATTTTTTGTAATTTACTGGAGACTTGAATTTTTTTTTTATTTCCAGAGAAGCACAGTTAGATAAAAGGAAGGAAAACATCTACTCTGGATACCAACCCATTCCAGTAAACCACTACTTTTCAAAAAGTTCCAGAACCATGTACCAGGTGAATGGACTGTGCTGTCAAGCACAGGAAACACTTGCATGGAAATGTCTCCTACTAGGGTTTACAATATCACTTTTCTGTGCAAATGAGAGTGCTGCAAATTTATTTACATAAACATGTTAACATATATATTTACACATATTAAAAAAACCCGATAATGTTGATTTCGTAGAAGCTCACCCACTGCTCCTTTGGGTAAGAGGTAATCACACCTTGGCCAGCTAAGACATCATAATTGCACACCAAGTAATTGCATTTGAAAGCTTCTGCTGCAATTTAACCCAGTCACTGCCTTGTTTTTAAAGGATTTGTGAGCTAAAATTGTTATAAATGGCAACCAGCCCAGTGGCTCAGCAGCAAAACAAGGTTCTGTCGTGCTGGAGACCCCAGTTCAAGGACAGACAAAGTGTCTTGGGCATCGAGCCAATACACACTAGCTGTGTTACAGCAATGGCAGAGCAGCTTTTTGTGAGAAGGGGCCAGTGAGTAATTCCAATAGTTTAGCTGAAATGTGATGCTACCAGATGTGGAGGCCACCACAGCTTGAACCCTGCCCTCACAGCCACAAAGAAAGGATATTAAATACATACCAATGGGGAGGAAGAGCCATGAAAATGTGGAGGAAAAATGTGTAGTAAAATCTTTCCTGAGCTCTAATTGCAACTTTGGCTTTCTCTGAAGGATACGTGACTAAAAAAGCAAATCCACTGTCATATTTACAGATATTTCAGTTAAGTGATAGATCATTAGCTGAGGCTCAGGAAGGCAGCAGTCAGGGACCAGCATGGGGTCTGCATACGACTGATTTTAGAAAGCAAGAGAAATGTTCATGTGGGCACAAGGAACTTATCTTGAACAAGTATCTTGAGAAAAAAAAATCTTGAAAAAATCATCTTGAAAAATTATACTGAATAAAGCCATGTTTTAAACTTACACCAGCAAAAGGCGGATGAGAACCTTGCCCATGCACTTAGAGACGAGGGGAGAGGGTTGGCAGTATAAAGCTGATACTCTGTGCCATTTGATAGATACAAGCAAGTGGGAAAGTTGCAAGTGAAAACATTGTGCCCTTAATGACAACGTACAGTCTTTCCCTTCGCTTCAGAATCACTGATGGACTATACATAAAATGAATGGTATGAAAGCTCAGGAACATTAATTTTTTTCTGGTTGTGTTTTGCAGGGTTTGGTATTGATGCAAAAACACACATGTGCACTGAAAACAAAAAAAAAACTATAGAACTGACAGGTGCACTTAAACTACTTGGAAATTGTATCAGCCACATTTATTGAATCTAATGAATTGTTTATAAAAATGTAGAGCTGATTTTAATCACTTTCCTTTGCTTGTCTTAGATCTCCAAGATGCAGACACTTCTGTGTGGAGTACTAGAACTACATCCCCTTCTTCAAATGCTGTTACTTCTAGGCCTGAAAATGTGTTGAAGAGTAGCACAGAAATGTTCATCAGAAATGTGACTGAACACTTCAGTAAAAATCCCATTGAAAACCTCTACTTTGACTTGAAATCTGCAGTAACAGAGAAAGCCTGGATTTCAACAACTACTCTTCAATACTCTAGCACTACAGAAGAGGTAAGACAGAAGAATTACTGATTTTTATTAAGCCTGCTCCACTCTGTGGAGCCTGAAAGCTATTACAAGTGGATGTTTTGTGGGCCTAAAAAAACAACAAGCCAAAACCCAAAAAAAAATAGCTACAGGACTAAGCTTTGTTCTTTTTTTGGTGGGATGCTTTGTTTTGATGTTCATGCTGACAATGTCATTTGCTAGAAGCATAGCTGCAGAAAAACTCTGCCTCTTCTGTACAGCCCAATCCTGGTGTGCACACTGCATTGGGAAAAGTTCAAGGGAAATTATCAGGATATGTGAGAAACAATGGAGAGCTCCTGGATGTGGCAGGACCCACAGGAGCCTGGGTATCTGCTCTCAGTGACTCAGGCTCTGTTATTGTTTGTTGCATGATGTGAGGGTCCAGCTCTAATTACATGCTAACAATTACAGTGTGCAATGACCTTATTTACAGATAATTACATACACATTGTTTACAGATCAAAGCAAGAGAAATCCAAATGCTTTAACTGGCCTCAAAAGGAACCCTGGCCTTGGCCATGATCAGCTTATCTACTGGCTGATAGGCAGAGGGGAGACATGGACAGTTCTTGGTCTCTGCTCTATCCAACCACAAACCACCCTGACAGAGACAGGGAATGGGGCTGCCAGTCCTAGCCATAGAAGGAGAAAATGGCAGGCATTCAGTACCTCCAAATCAATTTCCAGTCTTCCTTTTCTGCAAGACTCAGTTCAGTAATCTGAGAGCAAATCTGGAATCACCATTGGCAGAAGGTGTACGGGCAGTTAGAGCTAAAGCATGCAGGACATTATTGGTCACTGTATCACTGTTGTCACATAGTGGTTTAGAACTGAAAATCCCTAAATTCCCTGTCGCTTATTGTTGGGAAAGATGAAACAGGGAAGTCTTATTGCCTAGCCAAAGATGCTGAGAACATGGAAACTACAGGTGAAATAGAAATGAAGGCATACTTTGAGATACCAGGCCTCAGTTACTGAACAACTAGAAAACAATAGTGTGGCAGGCTGAAGGTAATCTCCTTTGGTTGAACAATACCTTCTGCTAGCAAACAGGTCCAAGGGTCAGAGCAGACCCTGCTAGCTTAGCAGAAAGGGTCCAAAGAGTAGTCTTTAGAGTTTAAAATGTAACATAGTATGGTAATGTAAGGATTCTTATAGGCTATATGTAAATTATATAGGATTTGTGTCTTGTACTAGATTGGTTGATGAAAATCAGAATATTCAGCACAGAAGACAATTTATTGGATTGTACACGAGAATCTCGGTCACTTCTTGTCACTTCTTTTCACTTCTTTTTACTTCTTACTTCTCACTCCTCACCTCTCACTTCTTCTTACTCTCTTGTCTCACTCTCTTAGCTCTCTCTTGCTCCCTCTTGCTTTTCTGGCCTGCTTCGAGCTGCGGCTGGCAGCTCCAAGCAAGGCCCCTATATCTATGTCCTTACCAATAAACCTCATGCTCTAAAACCTGCTTATAGAGATCCCACATCATTAACCGTCGAGCTGCGGCATTTCCCTACAGCTTATCTTCCAGGAGACCACACTACACTCAGTGTATTGGGACAGGCAAACCTGTTTCAGTTACTACTGTGTGTTGCAGTGGATAAGACTAAGAAATGTGGTTTATGTTTGGGAAGGGTATGGACAGAGTGTCAGGGTCCATAAACTTGATGGTTTATGGGCCCCTATACCGCTGCTCTAATGCTGATGAAGGGAAGGGACTGAGCCAAGGATGGACACACTGCACCCCATTCCATAACTGATGCAGTTCTTTTCAAATATGATCTTTCTGGCTTTGTGCATGAAGGCTGAGCTTATTTCCTCATGCCCTCTGTTCATTTTCATACCTCCTGCACAGAATACTAGTTCCTTCGAAATGGAAATGTCCTATAAAATCAGGTGTTACCCAAACTGCACTCCTACTGCATACTCCTACTGCACTCCAGCACTCCTACTACATAATCCTGCCAGCGCTAGAGAAACAGCACCATTTGAACAGAAGCTACTGCCTCTGGTGTTTCTACACCACTTCATCTCCTGAATCACATCATTTGCACTGAGCAAGCTACTTAGGTCAAAACTTTCAAACCAGAATTCTGAGGATAAGCCATCTAAGCATATCTATGGAAAAAAAAAAATGGTAATAGCTTTCTCTTGTAGCCTCCAACTGGCTCTGGATATTTGAATCTAGATACACCAATTTAGACACACAAAATCTTTGGCCTCTGTCTCTGTTTCCCCGTCTTTAGAATGGAGTTAAAACATTTTTTGTCAAACTTCAGGGATGTTTAAAGGATTAACTGGATTTAACACGATACTTTGAAAACACATAGACTAAGTGCTGAGTATTGTTGTGAGGAAGACAATACCTCCTATGAACTGCATTTGCCCAGGCTGGAGCCTCTTGTTTGCAGAAGTAAAGCCATGTTGTTATTTGGCTGTGCACATACCCATTTTGGGGGGGACAATAGTGACATTTCAATTGAACAAAATGTTTGGTTTAGAGCTGCCTCGGATTTCAAGTAAAACTGCAGCTTGCACTTTGAATCCATGACAAAAGCTATGCAAAGCCCATTTCCTCTTGATTATAGACAGAGAGGTTGGTGTTAAAAAAAAAAAAAAAAGTCAGGAAGCCTTGGGAAAGTGTCTGAAAGGGACTTTGGAGCCTGCTATTAGAGACACGTCCGGCAACTCCCAAAACTCACTTCCAGTTCTTTTTTCAGTTTAATTAGTTTCTTGGCTTGCCACATAGATCAGTAAGTGTTAAAGGACTAAAAGCCCCTTTATTCAATACCAGTCTGGAAATAATTACTTGCATTATGTTGGCTATTCTATATAAATGTATTGCCACCAGTGAATGATGGACCCCTCCTGTTTTATTCCAGTGCTGGCCTAGGTGTCTGTGTCAGACCTTACCCATGTAGCAGCTTTTGCTGGATAACATACAGAAGGAAGTCTCAAAACCAGTAATAAACCAGTACTTTCCTACTAATACAAAAAAGGAAAGATTTTATGTTAACAAGAACAAGAGTAATAAAGTAGGAATTTCTAAATTATGAGCACTTCTGAGAAGCAGTAACATAATTTTTCTCCACACATTATCTTATGCTAGCTGGAAGAGACAAACAGGCATTTATTTCCAAAAGTCTTTAAGTTTTACTTCTGGTAGGTTCCACTTTTTTTCCTGAATTTTATGTTTGCAGTGTTGATTATGTTTTGTTTTGGTTTTTTTTTCCCTTTTGCTTATTACATCTACCTGAAAAACTTACATCTAAATATCCAAATTATATCATCCCTGCAAGTTCAGGTCATGGCTGTTTTCAAAAATCCTTTTAATAATGTGAGTTCCACTTTTCAAGAAAAGGCAGGTTACCCTGAATGTTCTAATTTTCAGAGAGGGTTTTGAAGTAATCCAAACATCCCATTAAGCCTTCAGATTTGCACTTCTCCAGTGCTGGAGAAGTATTGGTGTGGTTTATGCTGTTAAGTCCAAAAAGCACGATCACCTAAAGAAGAAATCACACTGTAAAACTCTCACCTTAAATGATTACAAGACATCTATGTCATTTTAGTCCCAGTTTAGGTCTAAGAAACACACCTTATGTTTCCCATCAATGGTATGATTATTCCTGTGTTAGCTCTTTGGCGCTTGGTTCCTCCTCCTATCTAAAGTATGTAAAACATCTCTTCCAAGGGAGATCTTCTGTGATGGGCTTGAGAATGGCATAATAACCAACACAGATTTATATTGTCACTTAAGGCAATGATCATAAAGTTATTAATTATTCTTAGCTTTGCAAAGTACAGCACAACACTTTCAGTGCCATGTCCCTAGGACCAGGCATGGAGCTCCACTGGGACAGATGAAGTTTTCTGTAGGTGCAGGTAACACCCTTGAGTGCTCAGACTTTTGATTTCAGAACAGAAGAAGGAGAGCTAAGGTTTTTAGATATTTGTATCTTGTTTGACAGGCTGGTGCCCAGAAAAATCCTAGTGCAGCAGCTCCCCTAAAAGGCAGACTAATGTTGGTAAACCTAGAACCTTTTTCTCCCTCCAAGAGGGCAAAAGTGATACAGAGATGGTGTTGAATTTGCTTCAGGTACTGCTTTTAAAAGTTAAAATCCCACATGCATAATGCAGTACAGAAGGATTGAGAAAAATGCCATTCCCACTGAAGAAAGTCAATGTCAATTTCCTTCTCTTTTGTGGACCCCCAAATTCACTCCATGGCTGCTATTGTGTATTTGAATATCTGACTGTGCAAAATGCTTCTGTCTACACTTCTTCTCTGTCACCCCACGTACACACTTATATGTGAGTTTTCAGAGGCTGAAAGTTAAACAAGAAGGAAACGGGCACGCATGATAGAAATGGAAAGTTTTCATTTTGGCAGTAGCCATCTCGGATTTGCTCACAGCTTTATTGGTGCAGTCTGAAGACAGGGAAACTTTCTTGCTTTCCATGGTGTGTGTAATTTTAGCTTGGGAATTGTTCAGGGGATGTGGGAAGGAATTGTTTTGAGGACATAAGTTGAAACAGAAAACGGAGATGACTTGGCCACTCACAGACAGACTCTGCTGCTGCAGGCAGGAGCTCATTGTTGGGCTCTGCTGGACACTCCTGGACACAAGGCCTCTGGTTGCAGTGCCACACGGCCAGGGAGAGAATGGAGGCCTTGGTGGTCTATGGCTAACCCTTAAAAACATCAAGAGTTTGGGATGCGGGAGCCGGAGTGGTGGGTTGGTGATAGCTGAGGCCAAGAGGAGGTGGGACGGCTGCGAAGGGTGGTAGGTGTGAGGAGAGCAGCCATGCGAGGTGAGGTGGCCAAGAGGAGTGGCAGGCAGGAGGAGAAGCAGCCACACGAGGCAAGGCAGCCGTGAGGTTAGACAGGCAAGAGACAAGGTGGGAATGAGGCAAGACCAGCATGAGACAAGGCGTCTGTGAGGTGGGGCAGAGGCAAGAAGACATTGTGAGGCGATGCAACCATGAGACAAGGCGAGGCAGCGCCAAGTGAGGTGCAGCCAGTGTGCGACAAGAGTGCCGCGCCCCAACAGCGGCACCGCTGAGGGGCCCCGTGCGCCGGGAGGAACGCTTGGGAAGACAAGACCCAGGGGAAAACCGACATGAGCAGGAAGCGGCGAGGAAGGAAGGGAGGTGGGGTGGGAGAGGAGCGGGGAGGAAGGTGGGATCCTTAAGGAGAGAGGGGCGGCCCCCCGGGGCCGGTCGCCTGCCCGGTGGGCGGCAGGTCCCGAGTCGCCGAGCTTCGCCCCCCGCAGCGAGACGCGAGGAAATCGCCTCTTGATTGCGGAAGTCGGCGGGAAGGGCTTCGGGAGAGTCAGCCGGGGTCAGAATGGCAGCGTGGGAAGCGGCGGCCGCCTCCCCCGCCTCCTCCGCTCCTCCTCAGCCGCGGGCGGGCAGCCCCCCCACCCCACGCCGGTGTCAGGGAGGCGGCTCGGCGGCCGGGGCAGCCCCGAGCGCATGCAGCAGGCGGGCGGCCCGGCACAGGGNGTGCAGGGGCGTCCCTCGAAGGTCGCAGGCGAGCCTGGGGAACACGGGCAGGTTCGCCCCACACCGGCACGGCGCGGGGACGGGGCTGGGGGCTGAGCCCGAGGTACCGGCGGGGGCCCTCGGGGCCCCCCNCGGGCAGGTTCGCCCCACACCGGCACGGCGCGGGGACGGGGCTGGGGGCTGAGCCCGAGGTACCGGCGGGTCTCTCAGAGCTCTCCCCGCTCTCCGCAGGCCGCGCCGGGGCAGGAGGCGGGATGCAGCGCCAACCTGACGGAGTGGAGCGTCGCCGGGCAGAGCGTTCGGCTGCGCTGGGGCGCCGCGGGCAGCGCCTGCAACTTCAGCCTGAGCGGGCGCTCCGAGGACGGGGAGGCGGCCGGCTGCCAGCCCGCCCCCCAGGGGAACGGCACCTTCGGCTGCACCTTGCGGGGCCTGGAGGCCGGCACCTGGTACCACCTGCGCATCGAGCCGCTCGCCGCCGGGGAGCCTCTCAACATCTCCGTGCAGACAGGTACGGGCGCGGGCACGGCAGGTGCGCGGGGAGGNNNNGCGGGGAGGGATGCCGGGCGTTTCCTTTCCCTCCCCTTGCCTCGGCCGGCTCCAAGAGGAGGGCGATGCATTTACAGCTACTGCAAGCGGACAGTGTTTGCTGAACATAGCAGCTCTGCGCCTGAGTTCTCTTTAGCCCGCTGCCAGAAGTAACTGCTGCCGAGAGTTAACCCAGCGGGCTTAAAAGAAGAAGGTGCTATGAGGATATTAGGTCAGAAAAATGTTTTATGTAGTAGTAGCCTATAAAATCCTTTGTGCTCATGCAAACATATTGTTGTCATAGTTCTTCAACTGACAGTTTATTTACTGTATTTAAAATACAGTCTATTTCATAGCAGGTAAATCTTCTTCAAGGATAACTTACTGTTTCATCCTATTTCCATACTTTTATTCTATCTAACCAGAGTCTAAAAGTCAGAAAGTAAGGCTGAAACTTCCTTCTTATATGTTTTCCTTCAATATCACCAGTGAGGTGTTATGACATACAGTTGTGTGCAGAGTACTTACAGTGTCACATCTATGACTGGCTGTAAAAATGGTCCAGCAGCCTGACAGAGGGCTGCCAAGGAAAGCCCCCCTTCTGCATTCGTGTTTGTGTGAGCGTGTGAAAAATTCAGCTGTGAAGCAATGGACAGCAATGAATGACAACAGCTGCAGTGGCACAACTGGCCTCTTTCTACCTGTATTTGTGCTTTTTTGGAGATGATTAAATGTAATATTGTTCAACCTCTTACAGGTAGTAGTTCAAGACCCAAACCAGAGATGTCTTCAATAAGGTTCATCATTAAATGCCTCTCTGATTTGCTCCTAAGGTGTTAGTTTTAGAGAGGTAATTAATGTTAGTATTGAAGAGTACAGCAGCCAAATATTTCACAATTACCTGTTCAGAGGTGTCACTTTCTGTCAGAGCCTTTATCCCACATTAACCATACAAATGCACTAAATACTCTCCATTAACTTGCTGTGGTAACTCAAATTTAAAAAATCCATTGCCAAGTCTGCTGGTGTGATAGCTATACATTGAGCACAAGTCATGTCAGTTGGTAAAAATGAGTAATAGTTTCTATGCAGACAGTGATTTAAATTTGTCATGCATCACGCTGATCGTTTTAAATATTGATATTGATGACAGGTAATGTGAAAATTGAAAGAATAGATTATCAGAGAGACAGGTATAAATCACCATAATTTCTGTATAGTAAAGTTCTATTACTGAACACTTGCATAGAAGTAGAGAAGATACCACTTTAGAACACATTTTGGTTAATGCATAACCATTAACACAGAAGCTTGTACATGCCATTTATGACTTTGTTATCACTAAATAGATTTTTCAAGGCTGTAAGATGAAAGTGATTGGAAGCAGCTGATCATTAGTCATGTTATGTAGCTGACATCAAAGTGAAAAGTCTGATGAAAGTTTAAGTTGAAATACTGAAAATTGGTATACCATAGTTGAAGTGAGGTTTACATTTGGATTTTGGATAGCAGAGATCAGTCAAAAGCATGAAACAAGAATAGAGGAACCATGAATGTTTCCTGCAGGGAGCTACTCAGATTGCTCTGTGGTTCCTTGTTTTCCTTGAGTTGAATTGCTTGGTGGTGTTCAAAATACACAATTAGGTCCAAAATTTGTCTTTTTTTTTCCCTAAAGAATGTATAGGATTTATTATGCCTGTGAACAACCCATGTTGTATTGTCCATACTAAGCTTTTCAATGCAGAATGAGGGAGGATTATTCCTCTTGTGTTTTCACCAGGGGCAGCATTTTAAACCAGTTTCATGGAAGCTCTTTTTCACCTGTTCCTTTGTAAGTTGATGACAGTAGTTTTAGTTGACTCTCTACTGAGCCGGCGTGTCCATTGCTGGAAATTGTCCTGTGAATATGGAAGTATAAGCAGCTTTTTCAACCATACTGTAAACAAAATTTCCACCAATTTTAGTGGTAGTGGAACTGAGCTGTCATGGGCCATCTAAAACCACAATGTCTGACCTTGGTACTCAGTGAGGTTCCCTTCCTGAGCTCCTTTTCTAGGGAAGATGGGCTAAGCTGTCTGTTGAAGGTGCTCAGCTTTCTCCACTGGCTATCAAAGGAGGCTAAGTTAGACTAGAAAGCTGAAGTGTTGTTTGAAGGGAAAGAAATCCCATCTCATGTGTTTTATTTTTGCAAAATGAGGTTTGAACATCTGTATCATCTTGATACAAAAAATACACACGAGAAAGTGCGAGCAAGTTGCAGGTTTGTTTATATACCTAGGTTCAGAAGCTATCTTTTTTTCTCATATTCAATCCTGTTAAAAAATTCATGTGCCAGTTCTGAGTTTAGTTTTCATCAAGTTTCTTACACAAAGTACTTGAGTAGCTAAGCACATAAAATCCAAAATATTTGGTTAAATATTGAATGTAATCTTTTCTGACTAGGGACTCATGGTGAAAGCAATGAATAATGCATGCCATAGTTGCAGTGGTAATGCAAAACCTTGGAGAGGACCAGAATGGCCTTTTGAGTATATAATGTCGCATTAAAATCATAGTCTATGTTGTTTGCAAGTTTGATACTCTGATAGAATTATTGTGCAGCTCGCCAAGATTCCCTAAACTCTCAAGTAGTGAATCTTTGCGTAGAGAAGCAGCTTCTATTTCGCTTGTGGATACATAGATCTAAAGTCTAATAATATGTGAAACAGTGGTACAATAATCCACCCTAGTCCTGTAAAGTGACTCCCTTTACTCAAGAAATTTTGATCTGTGGGTTGTCAATTTAACACAGCAGGTATTTAATCCTGTAGAGCAAATCTAAAATAGGTCATCCAAAGTCATGGAAAATACAGTCACATATGCACTTTATAAACCATGTATATATAAACATGCAAACACACACAGTGGAGACATTTGTGCTATTTTAGTAGAATAGGAAAGAAGGAAAAAACTGATAACACCATTTATCAGCTCTGAGCTACAGATAAATTTTCCACTGCAAAACTGAGATTACAGACGTTCGTAGGCACAAGTCTATTTGCCTCATATTAATATTTGCAATTTGTTGGGGTTTTTTTAGTATATATAGGTACATGAAACAGCATGTAAAACCATACAACTAGTCAGCATGCTGCTGACATTGTAGAGCTGGGATACGCACCTGCCAGTCCTTTCATGTTATATTCTTTGTTGTTCTCAGTAAAACTATTTCTGTGATTGAGAACTGATGTATGGCAGAAGATGGTAGGCTTTTGTCTTTCCTGATTTCAGGTAAAATACATTTTAAGTTCTCAAATCTCTGTGTACCAGCATAACTGTATTTCAGTGAATGACTTGGTCTAGTTAAAAACAATAGTATTTAAGTTACAGCTAAGTTTATAAATTTCAATTCTGAATTGAAATTCAGAATTCTAAGACACGGACTGTTAAGAGTGTTTTTTCATCGTAATATGTAACTCTCCAAATGCCAGAAGCATGCCTTGGCCTTGTATTTACTCCTGTAAATTTCAAATTATTTGGGACAAATTTGATTTATTAGCTATCTGTAGGAACAACATGTGACATGGTTCTAACTATAGGCTGTAGTCATGTAATAGTTATGATCCTAATTTCAAAGGCAGAGTACAAGAAGATAAATAACCATGTTTTGAAGATTTTCTAAGTTGTGTATCATCCCAAAGAAGCAGATATTTGTACTTAATAAAAACAATGAAACCAACCCTCTTTACTTAATCTTCAGAAAAGTCCTTATTAAGTACATTACTATTTTATGAAGAGGGAAAACTAGGAAAAAAAAGGATAATATGGTAGGAAGGTGACTGAGACTGGCAGGAATTCCCCGTTACTAAGTCCTGGGCTCAAATCTCCCAGTTGTTTTTTTTTTCTCCTGAATAAGTGTGGTGGTTTAGTTTGCATCTTTTACCTTTTGTGAGATAAGAATTAGAAGAAGGGCAAAGCAGGCTCAAAACTTTAAAGAATACAAAGAAGTTCATTACTAACAGAATTAAAGGTAATAAAAGAATGATAAAGATTACAACAAACTCTCCCTTTCCCTCCAGCACATCTCCCCACTTATTTCCCAACTCGCACAAAGGATAACACACATGATTTTAGGTCAGAATTGTAGTTCTTAAGTCTCTTTCATATTTGAAAGAAAAAAAAGAGGTTTTTTCTTCTGCTCCAGTGTGGTGTTTCAAACTGGCACAAGCAAACAGACCCGCCCGGAAAATCTGCTGCCGTGAAATATATCTCTCTCATGAATTCTGCAGTCTTCCCACAACTGCTATCATAAGCCACGCATGGGGTGTCTTTTTAAGGATAAACAAATTCCAGCCTGAAAAGTAACAACTCTCTTAAA
>VWZT01009300.1:138432-193146 GCA_013397055.1 Pachycephala philippinensis
GCCCGGCGGGGCCCGGCGGGCCCGGGCCCACCACCCCTCCCGGTGAGGGACCGGAAAAGAAGAGAGCGACTTCACCTCCTCAGTGCCTTTTTATATGCAAAATCGTGAGAAGCGATTAGTCTAAAACCCTGTCCATCAACTCAGTCTCTTCAAACCACCACAATAAGGCAGGTGTGTTTCTGTGCTTACAGGCTGTATCTGGGAGTCATGTCATTGGAGTTTGACATAGCCATATCTGTAAATTGGATCTACAGCAGCTGTGCACACAAAGCATATCCTCTTCTCAAAAAGTGAAGATGGAGTTGCAATATAAATCAAAGACCATTAAGTCTTCTGGAAGATGCCTTTGTAGACCAGGGGATGTTAATTCATATAGTGTCAAATGGTATAAAAATATCTGGATGAAAATATTTTATTTCTGTGATATATCAGTGTTGTATCGTTGCCAGCAGAGACTTGTATAACAATGTAAATGGTTTTTTAACTGTTTGTTTCCATCCAGGGCTCTTTCAGCCCAGGCACTTCCCAGTCTCATTGTTCCTTTGTTCTAGCGGATGTACAAAGCACTGAGTGTTTTGTTTTCTGGACCAGATAGATTAGATAAAGTCTGAATTTCTGAACTTCACCTTCTAGGCACGCAACTTTCTTCTTTGCTCATGCACCTTAGAAGACAGATTACCCAGGACAGTAGAAGTGCTTCTAAAAATGCAGATAGCTTCTTTTGTCAAATTTGGCAAATAGTACAGATGACAACGGTGATTACTTTTGCAGGACTGAAGAACAGTCCACGTTATCCTGACTTAGTCAGAAAGAGGGTTAAACTTCTTGACAGTTATCATGACTGTTTTCTCAGTGTCAGTCAAATCAAAACTTTTTCAGCTGGCAGGGCATCTGACCATATATAGTACTGGAATTTATTTCTGACTTCCAAAGTCTGACCTTTCAGATTAGAACAATTGCCTTCAAGGAACAAGATTATACCCCCACTATTCACTTTTGCCAACATAATAGCCTTTAGTGGCTTAGTATATATTATAGGTGGAGCTGGTAGTCAAGCCTATTGTTAAGATTTCCTGACACTTTTCATTAAAACCTCCTGTTTCAATTGCTGTAACTGGGTGAATTTTTAACTATTTGGCCTGTAGTTTGATGTGCTTGGTCTTTGAATTGGTTTTTAATTTATTTTTTTTCTTTTTCAGATTTAAGCAGACTTAGTTTGCCCTTTAAGAAAGCAGTCAAGAAAAGATAGTTAATTTTATTGATTGATTTTGTTAATCAATTTGTTTAATTTTCATCTATTGTTCTAAAAAGCACTAACATCTCTGTGGTCCAAAGCAAGAATTTGAATTTAAGCAGACATGGGTTCAAAGGGACAGAGTATTTTTCAGGGACACAGTATTTTTCAGACACAGAAAGGTTGAGGTTGGAGGGGACCTCTGCAGGTCATCTGGTCCAAGCCCTCTGCTCAAGCAGGGCCACCTGGATCTGGTTACCCAGGACCATGACCAGTCAGTTCTTGAATGTTTCCAAAGAAGGAGATGCTTACTTGCATTCCTAATATAGTTGATTGGCAAAGTATACCACCAAAACCTGGCACTACTCTGTTCTCAGCAGAGCTTTGTAGGAAGTGATTAAACCTTCTGCACCATCCAGACTTTGAAGAAAAAGCAGCTTAAAGGATCCTAGGCCCTCCTAGCTATGTATTTATAGGGGAGGGGTAGGTTCAACTTCATCCTTTCAGCCTTTACATTGCATTTTTTAGTTATGTGGATCTGACACTTTTCATCTCCTTTCTTCAGGGAACCAAGCAGCAGTGACTGCATTGGAAAAATATTCTTGTTCTTCTGTGTTTGAGGTGCTGTTCATAGAGGGACCGCAGTTCTCAGCCTGGATGCACCTTACACTCCTGGTCTGATGCTAGGAAAGAGTAGCACAGAGTGTACTCATGTGGTAGGCAAATTTATTCCTAAATTGTTGGGAAACTTTAACGTCCCAACTTATGAAGGCTTAATTTCACTGCTTTGAGCTGTTTCACGATACCTTCTTAATAAGCATTTGCTTTACCTTATTGGAAGACATAAATGTCAATACCTTAGTACATTAACAGGTAATACATTTTGTGTGGTTTGCATGAAATCTTGTGAGTGATGAAATACACCTGGAGAATAAAAGTAACTGTATTCTTTTGGTTTAGTCAGTTTGCCTTCCCTTTAGAGTGTATCTTATTTCACAGGTGATTTTACTGGAGTGCGTCTTAATAAACAACATAATGAATGTTGAGAGTTTCAGAGAAGTATTCCCAATATTAGTTCCTGAAGGTTTATCCAATGTTTGGGGTTTTTAAATTTAAATGAACAGTACTACAACAGAGCAGAAGCATATTCTATCAGAATCTGTTTCAAGTCATTGAAGTTATTACTAAAACCAGAAGATTGTTGCCCTTAAAATTGTATAAATGCTCATGCCCATTAGTAATAAAGTTCTTAGGGTGAATGCTAGAAAATGAAAGCTGTTGCTGCCATCTATAAAGCTACATTACACTGAGGCACTGAGTAAAATTTGCTGGGTTTACATGTTTACTATTTCTTATTAAAGTTGTTACAGTTTTCCTATCAGCAGATTTCCAAGCTTGCAATATACATCCACAGTGGAAGTGTTTTGCTTTGTGTATGTCTGTGTGAGTGAGCATGTACAAATATATAAAAGTAATATTTCTGAATTCAGCAGGACTCTCTTGTAGAGTGGCTTCAATGCACAGTGTTTATAAATAGAAATAAAAAACTTTTTGGAAAGTATTGGCAGCACGATGATGATAAAGGGAGAGTTTTGGAAGAATTTTTGTGCTGCTGCATAAAATTTCAGGCAATCCCAAATCAAGAAATGGCTTATCTTTTCTGGCTTTTTTTTTCCTAACTGCAGATCCCTTGCCACCATCTCGTTTGGAAATTAATAAGGAAAAGATTACACTCACAAGTTTGCAGGTTCAATGGGATGCTTCATCAGGAAAGGTGGACATGTATAACCTGGTATTATTTGATCATGACAACAAAAAGATACAAGAAATCTCTGTACCAGGAAGGATTTCAAAACCAGAAAATACATTTTCCAGTCTCATTCCTGGGAATAAATACAACATTGTCCTCAGTGCAGTTGCTGGAAATAAGACTACCCCTGAACTTCACATAAGTGGATCTACTGGTAGGACTTCTTTTCCTGTAGTTCATCTAAGTAAACCCACTTACAGTCTTCTTCAGGTGTGCATTTTGAAGTTAGCAAATGGATATAATTCTTCTACATGGCAATATATGTATGTATATTTATGTAAGTATCTATTGATTATAAGTAGAAATGAAACACGAATCTCTGACTGACATAAAGAATTGTTTGCTAAGAATGGAGTCTCATTATTATTGTGTATTCGGCATTGGGTTTTCAGTAACCCTAAAGAAACCCAACATATTCCAAGAGTAAATATATTCAAAATTGCTGAAATCATGGAGATAACCATTAGGCCTTACACAGTGTTCTTTTTATATCAACAGTGCCATCTCCTGTGAAAAATATTCAGGTCAGCATCAAGACCAACACTATCCACGTTTCGTGGTCTCCTGGCTCTGGGCATGTGGATCGTTACAGGCTGCTGTTACTGGATAATCATGTACCTGTTCATGAGATCCATCAGGAAGGTTTTCTGACCTCCTACACTTTTTCAGGACTTACAGCAGGCCACCTGTATAACATCTCTATCATAACTCAGGCTTCAGGATTGGAGAGCAGCAGTTTTCAAGCAGTCAGGACAGGTATGATTTCAGAATTCATCACAACAAAACAAGAAGCTAAGGCCATAACCTAAGAGTATTATAGGACATATTTCAGAATAATAAGTGATTCATGTTCCAAGTTAGAGACACCATAAGCTTATTTAATTCCCTAAGCTACCACCGCAACAAGGTTATAAACTAAAAGGAAAGTGGAAAAAGTCTGAAAGGTAAGTGGGAAGAAAATGTAAAGCAGGTTAAGAACTTTAAAATTAAATGTTAGCTGTTTGGGTTTTTTGTGGTTTTTGTTTGCCTAGTTGGTTGCTTTGATATGGGTTTTTGTGGATTGTTGGGATTTTTTTCCTTTTCACAAAAAAAATATTGATTGACAGAACTAGAGTTTTAGAAATTAATTTTTTTTTTAGCAACTTTTTCAGGATGGAGTTCTGTGGTCTCAGAGATAAAGATAAGATGATATCCTGCTAGAGTCCAATGGTTAAAACACATAGGCAAAAAAGGGTCATGCCTTCGCTCTCTTTAATTTCTGGAAAGAGTAAGATGCAATTTCTTCTACAGAAATATCATCAAGTGAAAATATTGTCATGTCTATGATGCACAGATGAGTGCTATCGTCACCTGGGATGTTCTGGGCATTATACTAATTTCATTTTATTTCTTCAGAAATTTTTATTTCTTTCTGTCGTGGGGTGCAAAGATTTTAAATCTCACAGGTATTCTTAGAACGTAAAAGCATTCCATATAGCTTGCAGCATGGTCCTCCATTTGAGTACCTACTGCATCCCAGGCCTGAGAAATTAAGATATTGGAGATGGCTATGCTTTTCTTTTGGTGGAGTGTTTGAATAAAGGAGTCTTATTCAAATCCCTTCTACACTGTTGTAGATCAGGCATAGCTGCAGTAATGCTGTAATGTTTACCAAAATGTTTGCAAGCATCTCTTGTCCTTAGGAGCATGTTCATGATCTGGTTTATGGTCAAAATGATGGGTGTGAGGGCAGACATGGGTAAAAGATTTTCTGTTCCATGAGAAAAGAGTGGGCATCATAAGACATATCATTCTCAGGAGTGCAATGTCTTACACAGGGTAGGGTTCAGTTTCACTGCAACCAGACTTTGCCCTTTCACTGTTCAGGCAAAATCATTCATACTCCATCTTATGTAACTATTCAAAATCAAAACTTAACTGTGGGAGTTTGGGAGGCAGCAGGTCTTACATGTTTTGTGGTGGATATATTTTATTCTCTTTCTTATTTTCTTTTTTTAGCCCCAGCGGAAGTCTTAGATTTGATGGTGACTAACGATGGCAGCTTAGATGCTTTAAAAGTTAAGTGGAGAAGACCTTCAGGAAACCTCAATTTCTATAATATCACTCTGTCTCATCTTGGATCAGTTAAAGAAGTCAAAACTGTGCAGCCACCAGTCACGGAGACTCAGTTTGACAAGCTAACTCCAGGACGTCTTTATCAGGTTACTGCCCGCACAATCAGTGGTGAACTGTTCACTGATCGGATGGCAACTGGCAGGACACGTAAGTCTTCTGCTTCAGTAAGAACATTGTAACTAATGCTATTTTTGCCTACACTGGCCTTGTAGCAAGTCATTGTAAGAGACAAAATGATTTGGATTCCAGGCAAAATAAGATTAAGAGCATAGTACTGTTTCAGGAATATCCCCTGCTGACTCTCTGGCCACAGTTAATCTGTCAGCCAAAAGCAGCTCCAGCGTATCTCATGAGCAGGCAACAGTAGTGCCTTTTGGTTGGACCCTGTAGTTGAGTGAGTCTGTTACAGAACTGTTGCATACTGCCGCACTTCTGACCAACTTTGTTATCTTGAATTCAGCTCAACATACTAGATAAAATGAGTTACATTATTGGGAAGTGTGCATGTGGTCAAATTATTAACAGTTTTTAAAGTAATTTTGCAAAGTCTAGTCGTATTCCTCCTTCCAGACACAAATCTACAAACCGGAAAAGGTTAGGTCTCAGCTTTCTTTACTATTGACAGCATGGATTAACAAAGGCATTTGGCAGCCTTGGTAGAGCTGAGTTACGAGTTTTTTATCTTCTTTCAGAAGTAATAATTTTCTTTCAGGTATCTCTTGTATGAGTTCTGAACCTGAAAAATCCTGCATAATTCTCCCATAGCATTACTGGTCCTAGAGGTGTGTCATCTTCTCTATACCAGCCTAGCCCGACCTGAAGTTAGATGGTAAAAGATGTCTAACTCGGTGAAGAATGCATACATAAACTGTTAGTAGACTCCGAGCCAAAAGGTAGCAAATGTGTGTGTAAGAGAGCAGAGTATTCCTTTTAGAAATATTTATTGTCTACAACTAAACATCTCATGTGAAAGGCACATCCTTGACATACCTAGCTGATACCCCATTCTCAGTGCAGGCTGGAAGAGCCCTGGAAAAGTCTTTCATGTCCAGTAAGGACAAAGCTGGACCAGTTTATATGCATGTCTGTTTTGTTTGTTTAGCCTACCATTAAAGTTCTTTAAGATTACCATTTCAATCTGAAGGGAGAACTTCAGGCCCTCACTCAACACCACTGATCCCCAGCTTTGTGACCTAGACCCAGTGCTTTCAAAGCTGGGGATTAGAAGTCTTATTTCCAAGGAAGCTGATCATATGCAATTCCTTCCTTTACCATAGACATCAAGAGCTTTGAAAACCGTCACTTCAGCAGAAGCTCTGTGGTGTAAAGATGTGTTTGTAAATCCAGACTGTCAGGTCTGCAGATGCTGAAGAGATTAGACTCTTAGGGTCCCTCTGTAACTCACAGATGAGAGCCAGGTGCCCAAGGACATAATACACATTGGTGTGTATTGAGAGGGTGCCTACAGCAGCAGAACCTGCCAAGGAATGTTGTGGGAAGAAATATGGACATCTCAGAGACTGAAACTTTGTGCCATACAGGTGTAATGATGTCCAGCCAGCCTGACAAGGCTGAACTTTATCTGTTATGATGTAAGTTCATCTGTGCTTCCTAACAATACACTGTGTGCTTTTATCCACTCACTCAGAAATTGAAACACATTTCCCATATTCACTGGCATATGGGAGTTCTAGGTTTGATATCCAGCAATCCCCATGGGAAGTGAAACTGGTGAGTATTTTGTGATGCTGGTAGAGAGGTTTCAATCCTGTGCTAGATACTGAGCAATTAAATATTAACTAGATAAAACATGAGAATATGATTCTAGCCTTGTAGTTTACAGTGAATACTTGCAGATGGTCTCAGGGCTCCAATGCTGATCTCTGAGTATCTTAAAACTAAGCTACAGGTATCCTATCCTAAAGGTCTGCATCTGTCTTTTAGTCTCTGCTTGGTCTGGCTAATATTTAATTATTCCATGAAAATCAGAAAAGCTTCAGTGGTCCAATGTGACCTGCAGGAGTATAGGGTGAGAAGGTTGTAAATTCAGGACCCTTGAAGTAAGGTTGTAAATTCAGGACCCTTGAAGTACAGGACAGGATGGAGTGGATACTTTAATGGACCTTTGTCTTAACCTCGGTGCCTTATACAGCTGTGAGGAGTTAGGGTATACAAGGTGGAAGAAGCCATCTTTGTGGGAGAAGTCATTAGACTTTGCATTTCTGCTGCTGATACCAGAATTCGGCTGATAGAGATTGAAGTTTCAACCTTAGCAGTGAAAAATTGGTTGGCAGTTTCTAAGTGAACTTAAGTGCAGGAAAAAACAGGGAACCTGACTGAAAACTGCAAAATGCATCCGAGAAATGCACAGGGGATTTTGCCTGCCCTAGGAGGGGTTCCCCATTTCTGATGTCAGAAACCAGTTGGAAAAAAAGTGAGTGATTCGTGTGGGGAAGAGTAAAACTTGTCTTTAAAATGAAAGCCAACATTTTCAACAAGATAACTCACATTGCTCTAGCTGGCCCAAGCACTTGTACAATAGCTATGCTGCGAGACAGGTTTTGCCAGTACAGTTACATCTCACCAGAAATACCCCGCTTCAGAATTGCTTTTTCGCTCTCTGTTTCTGCAGTTCCACAGAAAGTTTTGGAGCTGCAGGCGGGTGCTAGCGGCTGGCCGCGGTCTCTGCGAGTGACCTGGGTGCCCCCCGCAGGAGACTGGGAGAGGTACCACCTGCTCCTATGGAACCGCTCAGCCCTGGTGCTCAACACCACCCTCGAGAAGGACACCACCGAGTACCTCATCTGTGATGTGGGCCTCATCCCAGGGAGGGAGTACAGCGTGGAAGTCATTGTGGAGAGTGGAGATTTGCAGAACAAGACGAGTTGCACGGGGAGAACAGGTCAGCATGCTCGTCCAGGCACTGTGAGAGTGCAAAGTGCTCAGCTGGGCTCTGTGAACAATGAAGGAGTACTTGGGAATCCACGAACGAATTTCATTATTAACACAGTAAAAAGGAGCTCCGTTGTAAACCACAGAAATAATTTTAGCAGTTCTGTGAAATATTTTGGGATTACTTTTGTAGCAAATGTTTTGTTAGTGAAAGTTTTGGGAACTGTCTCATGATTCTGTCACAACTGAGGTGTTACATTACATGTTCATTTCACTGCTATATTTTGTAGCTGATTGTAGGGCACCCTATAAAGGTGTTAAAGAAAGCAATATAGGCCTTCCTGTATTGTTCATCAGTATGTTTCCTTGCCAGTCTGTGTAAAGAATATTAACTGTGTTAACCAAAGGTGGCTAAAGTGTATGTTAGTATGGCTGTTCTATAACATCCCAGTTCTTGTTCTTGCATTCCATAAAGAAAATGGGTTAGTCTGTTCAATCTGTGTTTCCAGAGGAAATCCATATACACTGCAGGGACTTGAGTGGGATTCTTTTGCAGTGTGTTATTCAAAGCCACATCTGATTTCCCTCAAATTTAAAAGATAATTCCTATATAATTGTTAGAATTCCTGCTCAGTGAATACAGAATAAGTACTATTCAGAGGAAAGGAAGACTTGGAGTAGGAATAACAGGCAAGGCTCACGTCTAATCCTTATCTCACTGAAGAATGTGAGATAGGACAGGGCCATCCTACTTTATCGTCACTCTTCCTGGGGCCTACCTTTTCTACTATACCCTTACCTGTCATTCCCTGTGGACTTAATTTTTTTTATTTTGCACAACAGCAAGACCAATAGAAGCTACAGAACTGAAGCGTTCTCTGACTTCTAGCAAACTTGATTAGAGCAAGATACATTCTCATCTTCCTTACATTTACATATGTTGCAAGTAATTTAAGTTTATGGTGTTACTTTTAATGGACTCAGCTAAGCAATTAATAGTTGGACCCAATGATTTTAGAGTTCTTTTCCAACCTAAGTGACTCTATGATTCTATGATTAGAACATGGTCCATTAAATAATATCCAGCAGTGAGTGTATCATGACTGTGTTGGACCCACGGTGAGGTGCATAATGTGTCTGTTATGAAGCACAGGTATTAGGCCCTGTTGTGACTCAGTTTTCTCCTAGATTAACCCACAGTCTTGTAAACTGAGTTGTATTTCAATGTGACAGGGACAAAATCAGATCAGGACTACATTAGGCACGAGATGCCTGCGGTGAATGCAGGCACACACACACATTGAACACACACAGAAATTCACTGATCGAATTCTTTCTTTTATGCCACTGTAAGTTTGAAGTGTGTCGCAACTTGACTGAGGTATAAACCAGTGCAAAATCAGTGTCACTCCGACCCTATAATTTGCATCCTTGTTTGTTAGAACTAAATTAGTGTAGGTATGATTTCTGGTACAAATGTCTTATATCTCTGTTCAGCACCCAGAGTTCAAGAGGAAGTTTGCTGACTTCCTGCGTTTCCATTTGCACTAAAATATATATCCTGACATACGTTTAAACCTAAGTATTACAGCCATAGTGCGTTGCTGAAGTCTGCTGCTAGCAGTCCTTCACTGGAAGAGGGGCACAAATACTAGATTTATAAGAATGGCTTCCTAGAGAAAGGTAGAGAATCTCCCCTTGATTGCAGGTACTCTGTTGCTGTCACATTTCTGTCTTACGGAACAGATTTCTTACAGCAGCTTGAGATAGGGCATGTGTGTCCTGTTCTCGTTGTGATATTTGTGTACTTCTCCAGCTCCAGAGCCTGTTCTCCAGCTCCGTGTGAAGCATGCCAATGAATCTTCACTTAGTGTCATGTGGATGACCCCTGTTGCAGAATGGGACAGCTATGTGGTTTCCCTGGGAGTCAGTG
The DNA here is from genome assembly GCA_013397055.1 of Pachycephala philippinensis. Classification (NCBI taxonomy): domain Eukaryota; kingdom Metazoa; phylum Chordata; class Aves; order Passeriformes; genus Pachycephala; species Pachycephala philippinensis. The sequence goes on from VWZT01009300.1 coordinate 148,417, forward strand.
ATCTTACTATTGTAAAAAAAGGACTTGCAAAAGAAGCTAAGGAGTTCACTTTCACTGGCTTGGTACCTGGAAGGAAATATACAGCTACCATCACTACCATTAGTGGGACTTTAAGCAATTGGACTTCAGTGGAAGGAAGAACAGGTATCATCTTGTCAAACTGTTTTAATCTTTACTTCTGTTAACCATTAACAATTATTTTTGCTTTGTAGTGAACTGAATTAACTCAGTGTCTAAATCTCAAAAGTCTTGATCTTATGTTTGTTTCCTCGGTAAAAAAGTTACATTTCTGATTTTCTCGTTTCTGACTGTCAGTTATCTTGCTGTATTTATTTAAGATTTTGGGGAAATAGATGCATAATTCCTGGCAAAACAGTTTTCTGAAATATTATGTCACTTCTAATCAATCTACATTAGCACAAGATTCCATACAAGAAGAACAATTCTCACTGTGTATTTTCAGGAGGGTCACTTCCTTGATACAAAGCATTCATCATGTGGGAAAAAGAGAAACATCACCACACAGGAAAATGTTACTTTAGGGGGAACATTCCAAGGTTGACAGACACAAAACATATGTGACCTTGAGGATGTATTTTGAATCTTTTTGCTCTTCTGATTCCAGAATATGTATTTGTTACTGAGGATGATGATTGTGTCACAAGGAAGGTCCCATTCTCACCCCCTGAAGGGTGCTAATTTTGTGCACATGTGCAAGTTTTAAACCATATGGATTGCTTTACTCTGCTTAAGCATTGGCTTAAGCATTCTCCAGTGCAAGCAAAGTTTTAAAATGTAGCTCTGGCCCATGCCTGTAAGCATGCCTAGGGTTGATGGTGGTCCTTACTTAAATTTTATAACTCCTTCCAAGGCCTGAGAAGTTTAGCTTACATTTTCATTTCTCTGCTGTGTTATTAGCTGGAATTTCACTTCCATCTGACTTACGCCCCTTTAGGGGACCTATTCAAGCATAAAGGTCCGACTTCACTCCTGTAAGTCAATGCTTGAAAACACGTCAGGCACTGATAGTGTGTCAACATTACATGCAAAGTGAGTTGTAAAGAACAAACATCAATTAACTTGAACATAGGTTTTAATAAGCATTCCAAACCTCTGAATCTTCCTTGCAGCAGGACAGCTTGCTAGGCTTGAAAAATATTGCTGTAAATATGACAGAAACAAGTCTTACTTGCATCCCAGATTGGTCAGCTTCCAGTGAAACCTGCAGTAGCCCTAAAAGAGCATTTAGCACAGAAATGTGGCACTTCAGTATCTTGTTGGAGCTAACTATGTTATGAGAGCATTATAAAACAGGAGGGATTTTTGATTGTTTTTTGTCAGCTTTACGTTTTCTTCAGCTATGTGCCTATTTTTCTAGCTTTTGTTAATGATTACTAAATCAGTACTATGTGTGCAAAAAGGTTGATATAAAACAAGAGCGGAAGAGTGCAACTACATTTTATAAAGTTAGAGTCTTCTTTATTTCAGTTGTGCTGGGTCATATAAACAAAAATCCTTAGAAGTAATGGTATTTCCTTGCTATGACCAAATATTGTCAAATTAAATAAAGAAAGGATTTGTGCTACATATTACATTCCTTTGTTATTTCTTTATCCTTTTTGGTCTGGCTAAGTTCATGAGCTTATGCTTAGATAAATGTTATGTTTGTTTAGCAATTCATCTTTTGATGCTATAAAAGTTGGTATCCTGCAGATCTTCTGACTTAAAAAGTTAAACCATAACCATCCATCTCAGTTATCCCCAAAATTAAAGGGTCTGACACAGTATAGATGACTGTGCCTGAGGTGTTCTTCAAACAAGTTTGCCATTTATTAGAAATGAAAGATTGGGAATGGGAAAGGAAAGGGAAAATGAAAGACACAGACTATATTTGAAGTAGCCATCAAAAAACCCTGAGTGATTTCCTAAATTGATGGCTTTTATTTAATGGTATTTATAAAATGCCATCTCTTCCAGTTCCCTGATCTTGAATCGTTTTCATCTGACTGAGAAAAGCTGTGCTAAAGGCTGAAAGACCTTTCTGTGCCTTAGTTAGTTTCCCATAGACCACATCCCAACAGACAGGAAGCAGTCCACAGTTAAAGTATTTTTAGTCCTGTTGAGTCTGGCTGCAAATTGGAATGGTCTTTTGATGCACTTCCTCAGTGTGACTAAATTTGTGTTCTTTGGGGGATTCTGTTTTGTTTTGTTTTGTTTCTCCTCAGTAACATTGTGACAATTTTCTTTTCAGTGCCAGCCCAAGTGACTGGTCTGACCGTGGCAAGTCAGGCATCAACCAACAGCTTGTTCACCAACTGGACAAGAGCACTGGGAGATGTAGACTCGTACCAAGTGCTACTGATTTACGAGAATGTTGTCATTAAAAATGAAACTGTTCCCAGTGAAACCAACAGATACCACTTCTATCCTCTGAAACCTGGAGGACTTTATTCAGTTGTTGTCACCACTGTCAGTGGAGGGATATCTTCAAGGCAAATGATTGCGGAGGAAAGGACAGGTAAAAAGGAAAACACTCCAGCATGCTTTTTGTTAGTTCTTAAAAGCTGAATTTATCTAAGAGAATGTTCTTGTGATTAAGGCACTGCACTGAGAATTCAGAAAAACAGGAATTTCATCCATATAGTTCCATATGTGCACACTGTCTTTCCAGATTTGTGTAAATATAGCTTTAGAGAGCTAACTGCTCTAACTACAGTGGGATCCTGTACAGCAGGATCACTCTGTAACAAAGACAAAAATATGCCCTGAGAGTAATGAACAACTGTACTGGGCAAATCACTCCTTGGAAGGGACTTTCTTGTTCCAGTGACTATGTGGTGGTGTAGGACGATTGCTCCTTACTTACGTGTGCGAAGTACCTGCCTAAAGGTGGTGGGATGAATTTGTGTCTCAGTTTCTCACAGCCCGTTCTTTTTCTTTAATCCAACATCAAAGAATGTCCACCAGGGCAAATTATTTATTATGAGGTCCTTCTGTACTTCATAGAACAAGATTTACTGTTGCATCAAATTCTTTAAGTTTAAAGAGTCATGAAATGTTATACCAGTTCTTTGGATATTTAGAGGAAAAATTTGGCAACACTGTGCAATTTCACCCTTAAAGTGAATTTAGCAAAGGCCAGGCATTCTGCAGTTTTCTGCAATGTTCTCCTTAAAAACAACTATTTTCAGGTGAAAAGACAAAAATAAATCTGAAAAAAAATGGAGAAGAATAATACTAAAAGGCTTAAAGTAGATGAGTTTATTTTGTAAAATCTCGGGAGGTTTGACTCTGACAGCTATTGGCCAGCCCCTCTACTGAGGTAAGTCAGTTCAGTGCAGCAGAGTCCAGTGAAAATGTGGAAGTTCATTGTGTCTAAGCTCTGCCCCTGTAATAACTCTGAGAGTTTTGTACCTGAGTGATGATAGCTCTGGCAATGCGGAGCCTTTGAGCTCACCTTGCTGGCTTGAAAAACAAGTGGCATTCATGTTTTGTCCACTAGGCGTCAGAGAACCCACTGGAAATGAAACATTCAGCTATGGGCCTCAGCACCTCACCAGCCTCACCAGTTGTTGCTGTTACTGAGGAATGGCAATTTGAGAGGTTAACTCGACTTGTGGGATTTTAGAAGTGCTGGGATTAGGCCACCAAAGACAATTTCCTTCACTGTATTTAAGAAAGCAGATGAATGTTGCTGAGAGGGAGTCAGTGCAGAACTTCTCGGGATCCCAGACTGCTTATTTTGCAGGGGATGGCATTTCAGGGATTCTCACAACAATAAGAATTGGCTAGTTAAAGCTTTTTTTGTTTTTTCCTCTTTGTTGCACAGTTCCTTCCAGCGTGACTGGAGTAACAGTAAATAACTCAGGTCGCAGTGACTACCTCAGTGTTTCTTGGCTGCCAGCTTCTGGAGATGTAGACAGTTATTTGGTAACACTCTCTCATGATGACAAGATTGTTCAGACTCTCACCATTTCCAAATCATTCAGTGAATGCTCCTTCAGCAGCCTTACTCCTGGGACACTTTACAATGTGATGATAACCACAAAGAGTGGAAAGTATGAAAACTATTCCCTCAGCCAGGAACGAACAGGTAAAGAGAGGCTCTGAGCATGTACAGTCACTGTAACCGTTTTGTATAGCCATTACTAATGATTTATCAGTATGTGACCGAACTGGGGTGGATGAGTAGGGGTTGGAGGGTCAAACCATAAAATTACAGCTTTACAGACTTAGTTTTATTCTTATGCCCCTGGTGCTGCTTTATGTCATGCAAAAATACTTTAGCATGAGTAAAAGTCATGTCAGTCCTTATGAGTGAGCAGGAATCATGTATCAGTTTTGGCTCAAATGTGTTCTCCTGCCCTTAATGCCTCTACTTGGCCCTTCAAGTATATCCTGCAGAGCATTTCCTCAGAAAGTTACTCAGGCACTGAAAGATCAGAATACGATAGGATAATTAGTAAAATGTTAGTGAGATGTCACAATGATGAGTAACACCCATGTCAGTTGGTTTTGGTAATGTAACACACGTGGCTATGGTTTAGATCATGCAATTTTCAAGGATATTACAACAGGAATAGAGAAATTTCAGAAAAGGGTGGAAATAATGATGAAGAACCTTTTAAAACTTTCTCAAAAACTGAAAAACTTGGTAAACTGGTAGAATAAAAGAAAGATTGTAAGGGGTATTAAAGTAACAAAGTATCAAGTTAGTGCAATTTTAGTCTTCTCGTGATGTAAATGAAAATCCAAGGAACAACCATGTAAAGGACGAGAACCAAATTCTGGGTCAGTGTTTGCTGTGGAACTTGCTACTCTAACAAAAACGGAGCAAGTTCCATAAGACCAAAAATTGGAAAGGCAAACCATTGCATTGTCATAAGATGTAAAGCAGCCTGGAAATTGCAGTTACTATTTTATTGCTGAAATCCACATTGTTGTCTTTTTCCAACTTCCTCACAAAACTCTGGTCAAACTACCACAAATATAGTTCTCTATCACAGCTCCTGGTACTGCAGGAAGTTACTGCCTTCTGAATCTTTAACTGTGTTTTTTGCTTTCAGTCCCTTCAAGTGTTCAGGGACTTACTGTCAGCAATTCAGCCAGAAGTGACTACTTGAAGGTCTCCTGGTTACATGCATCTGGATATTTTGATAATTATGAAGTGACCATCAGGAACAACAATGATTTCATCCAAACAAGAAGTGTCCCAAAGGATGAAAATGAATGTGTGTTCACTAATCTGGTCCCAGGGAGGCAGTACAGTGTCACGGTCAGCACAAGGAGTGGGAAGTACGAAACTAGTGAAAGGGTCTATGGCAGAACAAGTAAGTAAGCACCCTGGAAACATTCTGAGACACTCCAGGGTTATTTTTTTTATTTACCATACCCAGGAACAAAAATCTCATATGATTTTAACATAGGATGTTGACTATAACTCTTTGATTGTGTATTATTCCAAATACAGAAAGCAGTATTTAGTTTATGACTAGTGTTTAAGTTACAAACAAAAAATGAGAGACCTGTGCTGTTAAATTGGAAAGCAAATCTTGAAACATTGAAAGCCAAAAAACAGTTGTACAGTTTTCCACATGAGCTTAGTCTTTATAAATAAATTATGCCAGAATATACAAAACAGTTTTTTCTGGTCATGGAAATATATAAGGAAGAAGATAGACTAGACCTCACTCTATTCAAACCACCCCAAGAGCTGGAATTGGAGAGCACGGGGCAAGAGTGGTAAGGTGGCTAGTTAGGAGCCAGCAGGGATCTGGATGCAATCATAGCACTGTCTGTCTTCACCTAGCACTGTATGTGAGTTAAGGAGCCATGCTGAGAAACTCAGTTTATTAACACAGATGTAGAACTGGGCAAAAATAATTCACCTGTGTGTGGTACAAGTTGGAAAGTGCATTGTGGTGATGCATCACACAGATGGACTGCCTTGGCTCGTCACTGGCTCAGGCCTCTTTGCACCATATTTGTTGCACATGCAGACCTTACTCGGTTTTTGTTGGCTAGGTCAGCTCCCTGCTGGCTCCATTATTATTTATTCATTATTTTTATGCTGATAGATTGTGGACTTCTGTTATGAAATGGGACCTTCCAGTGTTAGCTGGGGTGCAGACCACCTGCAATCTGCTGCTTTTCCTAGGGAACTGGATGAAAAATTGTAGCTCAGAAGCATGGCTGTTAGCTTTTTGCTGTGATCTGTTAGTAAGTACTGAGAAGTTTCCTATCTTTCTTCTCACCTCTTCAGTGCCGGAGTCAGTGAAGGAACTGACTCTTAGTAACAGGAGCACAGAAGATCTGCAGGTAACTTGGTCAAAGGCTGAGGGGGATGTTGATAAATATGAGATTCAACTCCTCTTCAATGATATGAAGATCTTCCCACCCATTTTCCTTGGGAACACCATTGAGGAGTATTGGTTCACAGCTCTGACTCCAGGACGTCTATACAAAATTCTTGTCTTGACCATCAGTGGAGATGCACAACGTGCTACTTTCATAGAAGGCCTGACAAGTAAGGAATAATGTGGTATTTAAAATGTTTTGAGGCTTCTCTAGAATGAAGCACTGAAAATCAAGGGTGAGCCATGATTTTATTCAAGCTCCTATAACACTGGCTCAGGGACAGCAGATCTCATTGAAAATCACGCTAGTACTACAGCCAACTTGACCTGTGCTTAATAAACAAATGTCACATTTACCAATATTTGATTGTTGGCAGAGGATCTGATTTGTTGCATGGGAATTGTATTGAGATGTCAGTGTTTGGGTTTCTGTTATTCCCATGCATGCCAGTTGTTTGCTTAGTGTCTCTAACTGAATCACATACCTATTTTACACCTCTGTTTGCTTACTTGAAGAGAATGATCGAGATAATATGGCAAAATGGCTAACTAGCTGAGGGTACCTAAAGAGCTTTGATTTTTCGAGGTGTTTTTAAAGCATCCTGTGGACAAGAGGGAGGTTACACATAGCATTGCTTTTCTAAAATGGCATAATCCCACACAAATGTTTACAACTTTACTTGTGTTTACCCATGAATGAAATTACTTGTACCTGTAAATGATCTTTCTCTTTTGAATCATTTTTCTGTGGCCATAAAGTAGGTAGAAATTAGGAAGCCTGAGTCAAACAGGAAATTTGTGAGCAGGTGCCTTTTTTTCCCTGTTTTTTTCCAGTTCCAAGCAAGGTCAGAAATATCCATGTGTCACCTAATGGTATGACAAACAGCCTGAAAGTGAGCTGGACCCCTGGAGGTGGAGATGTTGATTCCTACACAGTGACTATATTTCAGCAAAACCATCAGCTTGATTCCCAGAGTGTCTCCAAACACGTCTCTGAGCACACGTTTCACAAGTTGGAAGCTGGGGAGCAGTACCGGGTGGCAGTGCAATCTAACAGTGGCACCTTACACAACAGCTTAACAGCTTTTGGGAGAACAAGTATGTTTCTCTTGAGACAACAAGAAAGTTGCATTATGTCTTCCCAGCGACTGACCCTTGTTTAATAACGTATATGAATGTACCATAGGGCATGGGGACATTCAGACTCATGGGAAGCTTTTATCTCAAAGAGCATGAGTCATGATGTAGGCATGGGTCTGTTAATACCAGTGAAATGTGTCATGTCAATAGCTTTACCTCTGTAAAAGTGCATGGAATTCTAGTCCAGCCAAGTGTCTTCCTTCATAGGATGAATGCAGTTCCATCTCTCTCATTTCCTGTGCCTGTACCCATCTGACACATACATCTACTCCATGCAGTCAAGCACTGTGTTCTAGCAGAGCCTATTGCATGGTCAAGGCTTGTTAGACAACATATTGCCCCAGTATCCTGGGTGTCAGAACGAACAAAACAGTGCAATACCTTGTTTTTATTGCATCCTCTTTCTTTAGCACCTGCATTTGTTATCTGTGGCCTTGACTTTTGTGCAGCAGCTGCTGGCTAGCATTTTCTATTCTGGGCCACCATTTTGCACCAATTTACCACTTCTTTATTTTTCATATTCCTTTCTTAACTGTTTCAGTCAGTTCATTTCACTCTCCTTCTCCATCTTTTCGTGATAGTCTATATATATCTGTTGCTTCTCCATTCCCAGTTCAGACATCCCTGATGCCCTGTAACTTCATCTGTTTGTATTTATGTCTAGGAGTTATTTGTTTGCATAAACATATGTACATTTCTTTTCCCACAAGTGAATCTGAAAATATATAAAGTTATGTTCTGTTAATTACTTTATTCGCATTTGTGTATTGAGTGGTCTGTATTTCACCTGGTAATGTCCTGCCTTTAATTGTTGCTTCCAGTTCCAGCCTCTGTCCAGGAATTATTAGCCCATCATGCTTACAGCAGTCATTCCTTGTTAGTAACCTGGCAGAAAGCTCCTGGTGTAGCTGAAAGATATGACATTCTGCTCTTGAATGAGCAAGGAATCCTCCTGAGTAACAAATCAGAGCCAGCTACTGCCAAACAGCACAAATTTGAAGATTTACTAGCCGGCAAGAAGTATAAAATACAAGTTTTGACAGTCAGTGGTGGGCTCTTCAGTAAGCGTGCAGAAACTGTTGGCCGAACAGGTAATTAGAACATTTTGGTTTATTTATTCTTCCCTCAGTCAGATATGATTAAATACATGAAACATCTGTATATCTTGATTCTGCAAAGATTCTGGCAAGGTACAGACTCGGGATGTTTATGCATCATGTTTCCTGATACATGCTTTGTATGTGAATCTGAAATTTATTATCATATTGTGACCATGGTTTGTAATAAGGATATTAAATTAAAATGCTGAATGCTTCCCTCAGTCTGTCTTTTGTGGAAACACCTGAATGCTTTATTGTCATCAAGTTTTTAATTCACAATCTCAAGGCTTTTAGTGCAGGATTTGAAGTGAATACACACTTCTAAACTCAAGGCGAAATCTTGCTTGCAGTCTTTAAAGCTTCTTGTAGAAACTAATGGACAGTTCTGTGTGAGCACAGTCTAATCCGGCCTTCTGGGAAATAAAAATATTGTACTGGAGAGACTCAGTGGCATCTCATAAATGCTTTCCCCTTGTTTCTGACAGTTGCTGTTGACATTACGTACCTGCATGTGGCTTAATTGAAGTGTGTTACAGCCATGAGTTTATTAAAGATTCAGCTTAGTGCCTAGACTCTGATATTTACTTTTACATTTATCCTTCTTTTCAGTTCCAGCAGCTGTTACAAATCTGAAAGTCACAGAGAACACCACTGACCGATTGTCCTTCAGCTGGACCACCTCACAAGGGGAGCTTGATTCATATGACATCTTCCTATACAATCCAGACAAGTCCCTTCATGACAGGATTTCAGGAGAGCAGCATCTCCAGCAGTGTTCGTTCCAGAACTTGCGTCAAGGCAGGATATATCGGATGGTGATTGTTACACACAGTGGAGACCTCACTAACGAGTCATCTGTCTATGGAAGAACAGGCAAGAACATCTAGGAGAACCATCTGTCTCCATTGTGGTGCTCATGGGGGACACCAGTGAGCTGCTCTGAGTCTGATGCTCATACTAGATTAGAGCAACTAATAGAAGTATCAAAATTGACTCTAATATGTAAAAAGCATTAGATATATAAAAAGGTAAATTCTGAATTATGTAGTTAAAACAGAAAAAATAAAGAACTCTACAGCAGTTCCCAGGAGTTCATGTCAGAAGAAAGACATCCTAATGTATGCTCCTTAAGCAGGAAAATAGCTGTATCCCCTCCTAGAAGCAATATTGACCCATGAGTGGAAAAGGCAGAAAGGCAAATGGGGTAGGGTTAATGGGGTAGATAATCTACCAGTGAAATAAAACTTGTTTCCCATGGGAAGCTCTTGCTGCAGCTTTGTGATTGTTCAGCCATATGTGGGAAGCAGAGTTTTCTAAGCAGCTCTAGCAGTTCTGACATTTTGTGAAACCTTTCTTTATTCCTGAGACACCGTATAGTAACCTGTCTGTAAGACTGTGTCTGCACACTGGTGCACTTTCTGCAGCTACCTCAGAAATGGGTGTTTCCAAACACTGACTAGGAAAAAGCTGCTTAACACTTGCAAAACTATCCATTATAAACATTGGAACCTCTTTTGTTAACACTGGCAGTTCAAAATAAGAGAGGAAGCTACTGAGATATGCTTCCTGCTTTTTAGCTGGCTGTGATGGCTGTCTAGTTTATAACATGAATATCGTTAGAGGACAAGTGTAAGGTCTGCTTGACCTTTTTGCTTCTTCTCACCCGAAGGATGTTCTACTTAAAGTAATATTCATTCCTCCTTTTTTCAGTACCAGCCCCAGTTGTTGGTCTCAAGGCATCCAACCGAAACATGACGGACAGTCTGTGGTTCACTTGGGGTCCAGCAGCAGGAGATGTTGACTTCTATGAGCTGAATCTCTACAACCCAAATGGGACACAGAAAGAAACCAAGCAAAGGAAAGACCTGGAAGAGTGGCATTTCCAGGGGCTCATTCCTGGCAGAAAGTACACTTTGGTTGTGGTGACTCACAGTGGTGATCTGACCAACACAGCAAATGCTGAAGGAAGAACAGGTATGGGAGGCTTTTTTAGTCCCGTCTGTTTGAATACATTAGTTCACAACTATGCAACAGACTTATTCTGCGGGAGGATTTACTATAAGAGTTATTGAAGGTATAAAGATGAGACATAACCTTAAGTGCATTAAACCAATGGAATGTGAAAGAAAAACAGCACTGTTTTTCTTTCAAAGGCTCAGGAATATGTTACAACTGTGAGAATCACCATCACCAGCACAGGTGCAGTAACTGGCTGTATATATGAGATAATAGAAGCTACTTTGTGTTGCATGAAGAAAATAATGTGAGTTTCATCTCATTTGTCTTGTGTAAAAATTTGTTAAGAATCTCTTTTTCTTCTCTCATTCTTCCTCCCTTTCTGCATAGCACCCAGCCCTCCTAACACAGTGTCATTTACTGATGTTGCAAACACTTCTTTATCAATCACTTGGCTGGGTCCTCCAGACTGGACAGACTATGATGATTTTGAGCTGCAGTGGCTTCCAAAGGATCCCCTCACAATATTCAACCCCTACAGCAGCAGCAAATCTAAAGTACGCATTATCTATGGCCTGCGACCAGGAAGACTCTATGAGTTCAGTGTCAGAACTGTCAGTGGCGACAGCTGGAAGACATACAGTCGGTCACAGTCTGCAAGTGTGAGAACAAGTAAGTAAAAATTTCCATTGCACCCTAACACTCAGCTGAGGAAGATGCAAAACTGTAAAATATTACCAGTTCTTTATGCAATCAGTAATTTCCATTAATAAATTCATGAATGACAGTGATGAATTCAGCTAGATTTTAAGCCCTTGCTGTGTGCAAGGTCAGCTGTTTAAAGACTGAAAATGGACATTTACAACCGTCACATCCACAGTCAAGCTGTTTGGTTGCAGAGCCTGAGTCAATCAGTTTCAGGAGTAAAATAAATCTGAATATCCAAACTTCTCTGATGGTAGTATATTGAAATAATAATAATGTTCCTGAATGATAAGACAGGAAGGATGAAAGAAACTGTGCTGTACTAGATTTGAAACTGGAATCAGTGTTTCACTGCTCTGTGTTTCTGTCCATATCTGTGAATCTGTTTCATCTCTAGCTGTCTCTAGCAACATCAGTAACAGGCTGATTTGAAAAAGTGACATAAAATAACTTGGTCATGGCAAATCCTCATGTCATTTGGGGTGGGATTCAGCTCTAAATTGGCATCTATGTTCAGTAAGCTATCTAGCTCTTTAATTCAGTATAATAATTAAAATTTCACCTGTATTTAATCACTTAAATGTAGATGCCTGCCATCTGAAAGTGAAATCCTGTCTTTGTTACATGTCATATGATATAAATGGTGCTTCCATATTATATGGATGAAGCATATTTCTGGGGTATGTTTTAGTTATATGGACATATCACATGCTACCCAGGAAACCAGGTCAGTCATGAGATGACAGTATCAGTATTGACTGATACTGGTGACGACATGGAGCCTCCAGAGAAATTCTAACAGCTTTCTAGAAATCCATTGCTTTGTGGTGTTGCTGTTCATGTTAAGACTTCATCAAGTAGGAGTTTTTTCCTTGTTTTCACAATTAATTACTGGAGCTTCACAAAGCTGATGGAGTAGATGTCACTCGATCTGGTTTCAGATGGCTAGAATGAGTTAGATAGCTTTGCGTAATAATCAGGCAGCACACATTTGCAGGATAGCTGAGAATTCTGACTCCCAGCCTCCTGCTCTGATCTGATGGTTGATGCAGAATCTAGGAGCTGTAGTGTGAGCAGAGTATATGATACCTGTCCCTTTTCTTACTGAGCTTCAACTTCTCAACATTTCTCTAGAACCAGACAAGATCCAAAGCCTTCACTGTCGGCCCCAAACCTCTACAGCCATCGCATGTTCCTGGACTCCTCCCGATTCTGACTTTGATGGGTATAGCGTCGAGTGCAAGAAGATGGACACTCGTGAAGTGGAATTTTCTAAAAGGATAGAAAAAGACAAATCTCTACTTAATATCATGACCCTCGTTCCCCACAAGCGATACCTGGTGTCCATCAGGGTACATTCTGCAGACATGATGAGTGAAGTGGTTGAAGACAGCACCATCACAATGATCGATCGTAAGTGGAATTCAGAGTTGCCCTGAAGAGAGGCATTGAGCAGCAATAAGCAATTACTCATGTTGGTTAGACAGTAAAAGGAGTTCTGAATTCCACAATTGCCAAGGTGTGGAGTGATGGCCAAAGTAGACTGAACCTGTCCTTTGGTCCCTGTCGTGACAGACAGTGCAGGATTTTGACTATATTGCCTCTCATTACATTGCCAGACACAATTATTTGGCTCATTCATTAAATGTAGCATGAGAAACATAAACAAATATCCTGTCCTCATCATCACATGCCTTCACTTGTCTTCATGGTCGCTGCTTGGCTTTCGGTATCTGGCTGTTTCCCCTCGTAGATGGTAGCCATGCTCAACACAAATATCCATCAGTGAGGACATTGGATTGTAGTCCTACATTCTCTTTGGGCTTCTATAGACTCTTCTAGGTACTACCTGACCAAATCACCTGTAGGACTTTTACCTGAGGGAGGATCACAGATTTCCGTGCTTTGAAAGAGTTTCTTCAGTTCCTCTACCCGTAGGCTGCTGTGTGGGGAGTAGCAGTAGCATCTGCTGGTGCCTCTGCACTGCCAGCCATCACCGCAGTCAGCAGCCTGTCATCACTGACCCTAGAGCTGCCCCAGATTTGGCACTACCTCAGTATTCAGTGGCACAGCACAATGCAGAGGCCTGAACTGCTCTAGGGCTAAACTACTCAAAAATGAGAGGATGTCCAGGAGGCCTATATGCAGGGATGCCTCTGTGGCTGCTTATTAAAAGCCAAGTTTGTGTGAAATGCTAGATCATAAAAATTATGTTTGGGAGCTATTGGGCTAAGCCAGAGTTTAGTCACCAACCCAACTTCTCCTTTGCCCTTCCTTTGCCTTTTAATCTCCTTCCGCTATCACAAAGGATACTGCAAATCCAGATGTAAGACCTAGTTATTCATGTCACAAGAAATGAGACTGGGTCTTTATTTGAAGGTTTGCTGATTCATGTTTATTCTTATTTGGTTTATGTTCATGTTTGTTTGTTGTCACTTATTTGCTCTGAACACTGCTGCTCTCCTAGACCCTGGTAAAGACTGGAGACCCTACCTCAAAGGAACACAAAAAATTGCAGCTGGTCTTTGTAGATGTAAAAGGTTTAGCTAAACAGCATATATACATGTGAATTTTTGTTTCTTTTGGCATTCTAAAAGCTTTTGAAATTTAGCCACCTGCTTACATTTTTGATATGTTTCCCATGTGTGCAATATAGTTTTAGTACTACAGATTTTTACAAGATTCAGCAATGTAGATCCTTAGAATCCCCACTTTTGCTGCACTTTCTGCCTTGTGTACTTCACTTTCCAGTTTACTTCTGCTGTGTCACTGTTCAAGATATAGTTTTGTATCATACAAAGAAGGTTTCCTATGGAAATTCTGCAGTCAGTCAAGAAAATGGTAATTTGTAGTTGAATGCTGTGTCTGGCTGACGCTGGCTGTTCCTCTGGAAAAGGAAGCAGAAAGATAAGTGCTTAAAATAGGTAACTGCTGTAGTGAGTGTGCTAAGTGGCCTCCAAATACTTGGCTTAAACCTGTGTCATTTTTAGAAGCTACAATTTCTTTTTTCATAGACGTAACATGACTTTAATACATTTTCATATGGGCTTCTGCAGGAATTGCTATGAGGAGGTGTCCCTCTTATTATGGTGAACTCACTGCTGGCTTATTTCATCTTTTGGCAGTTTCACTGTGGGAGGTGAAGACACTTTCTTGATTGCAAAGAGAATAGAATCAGAGACTTGGGTCCAGGCAACCAAGATTTATTACAGATTGCATTTTCCTTAGTAGGTCTAGCCCACAGCAAGTACATAGGTAATACTTTCTCTCTATTTGTATTTATTTTCTATTTATTTAATTACTCAGGTCCTCCTCAGCCACCTCCAGACATACGAGTGAACAAAAAAGAGGTGCTGATTACCAAATCCTCCATCAACTTTACTTTTAACTGCAGCTGGTTTAGTGATACTAATGGAGCTGTGAAGTACTTTACTGTGGTTGTGAGGGAGGCTGATGGTAAGTGTCATGATTTAATGCTATTCTCTCTATAGCCTATAAAGCTTACATGGAGAAGTACATCCCTATCACTGCACAGCAAAGGGGTTTCTCCTCATCTAGTGTCTGTCATACAGGTTTTGGATCTATACTTCCTCCCTAGCCTGAGGATGTAGGAACTCAGTCCTTTTCAGAGAGTTTGTAGCAACTACAGAGCTCAGACAGAAGCAGTAGTTAGCTTCTGTACTCTAGGTTACACTGTCGTGTATGTTCAGACAATTTCTGGAGACTTATGTTGGTTGCCATTGGTGACAAACACAGAAGAAACTGCCTTGCTGTGCACAGGTCTCAAAAGGTAGTTTAAATGTTAGGTGGGACCACTAAAAGGCAGCTCTTGGAGAGTTTTAGTAAGCCGTGCTGGGAAGCCTAAGGTCTGCCAGGTGATGTTTGCTGACTGAAGAAAATTACTTTGCATGCAGCACTGTAAAACAGAACAGAAATTGTCCTTGTGGCATGCATGTAAACCTCCCATTCTACAGCTGACCTGTTCTTGAGACATGTCTGACAAATCAGATACGTCCCAACAGTTTATACCTTGTTTTTAGAAGTGGCTTCATTTACTGGCATACCAGGACCCTTATGAAGGTTTCTTAATCTCTCTGTCCATCAGCCCTTAGGAAAAAAACCAGATAATATCTCCACTGTCTGCTTTGTCATGTTTGTGCAAACTATAAAGCTCTTTGAAAAAGGGACTACTCATTGCCAGTGGCTTTGCCTATCTGAGTCTTTAATCCAGTATTGTGAAATTACATTCAGGGGACCCCTGTAATTTCCTACGGTAGTTTTTCTCTATTTACAGTAGAGTTGTCAGTGTGGGGGGTTTTTTACTTGCTTTTTGACATAGCTGGTAGTAAGATCCAGGAATCTGGATCGCAAAAACTCCCACCAACAGCGCAGGAAAAAAATGTCATAGCATTGAATTTGACCTGTTCATGCCTATTGTGGCAAAAGTTGCACTGAGGACTTGTGAGGAAATCTGCCTAAAAAATAATAGAAAAGTTGATACTAGAAACAAGGTACCCTAACCACTGTAGCTTTGTATTCATGAGGTAGCCTCAAAGAAATAGAAAATTGGGTAAGAATATGTCTGTCAAGAGCTTGAGCCTATAAACCTCATCGCATTAATGGCTGTGGCCTCTAAACCTTCTGACTTTCTCTGCACATGATGTAGGTAGTGAAGGACCAAAGCCTGATGAGCAGCACCCATTACCTTCCTACCTGGAGTACAAACACAACAACTCTATACGCATCTACCAGACAAATTATTTTGCCAGTAGTTGTGCTGAAAACCCTGACAGTGACTATAAAACTTTTGACATTAAGCTTGGAGGAGAAATGGAAAATCTGGGAGGAAAGTGTGATCCAGATCACCAGAAATTCTGCGATGGACCTCTAAAGCCTCGAACTGCTTATAGGTTAGACTTATATTGATAGTTGTGCTCTGTTATTAGGCTTGCGCTTTATTAGGCTTGGTGTCATCTGGCTTGGTGCCTGATCCACTTGAGCTTCTGTAGATTAGTGACTGGGTTGTACAATGTTCTCTGTGTTTCACTGCAAATTTATGAAAGCTTTATCCCTGCCCCTGTTCCATAGGTAAGAACCAGTCATTCACTAGCATGGGAATGATATGATTAATTATGTGCAAAACTCTGTGCAGTGAATAGGTTTATTTATTTACCTCAACTCGATGGGAAGCTCTCCTATTGCTGCTAAACATCTCTTTGGAAAGACTGAAGACCATTGGCTAAATCAGAAGAATACTTAACAGAGGAAGGCAAGCATGCTTCACTCAGTCTGGCAGAACTACCCCACTTGTTCCTTTGGAACAAGCTAGAAAAACCTCGAGGTTATTCTATCCTGTGGCACCATCCTCAGGCTCCAGATCTAGGTCCAGGTTAGCTGTAGGGTGTAGAAGAGGGTCACTGCCAAGACCAGGCTCAGCAGTTACACTGGCTGTGAGACCAAACATGAGCTCCAGTGTGTCTCAGTCACACCTCTCCCACAAGCAAATACTGTCCCAAGAGATCTGCAAGCTGCTCACTAAAAGGCACATGGACAGAAGGCACATGCCAAGGAGTGCCCAGTGTGCCTCTCAGCTTCTTCATCATCATCAAAACAGAGCTACCCTACTATAATCTGCTCTCATTAGGGCACGCTTCCCAAAATTTCGGTCTGGGAAATACCCACATTACCAGGAGAACAAAGAGGACGGTAACATTTATCCCTTAGCATAGTTGTGCCCAGCCAAGTGAAGGGAAAATGTGTCCCCACTGAGAAGTATTTCTGAGTCCTCTCTCCTCTGCAGCTTCTGCTAGTCCTGCCTTCAGACGTGGTCAGGCTGTGTGTGCCAGCAGCCAGAGTCCCATCTGTTACCTCTGCCAGGGTACGTCAGAGCCCTCCACCTGTACGAGCTGGGCTCAGGGATCAGTATTATTAATTAAGTAGAATATTGATTAACTCAGGTGTCTGTATTAAGAATTATCTGTGGTCAGTGGAAAGGGGGCAAATGAGTTTTTACTTTTCTGCTGTTGGTTCTGAACATCTGATGAGCCGTTTTTTTACTGGTTTTTTTTAGGATCAGCATACGAGCTTTTACCCAGCTTTTCAGTGAAGACCCAAAGGAACTTCCTAAACCGCTCTTTGCAGACACCTTCTTCTCTTTACCGATCACTACAGAGGCAGGTTAGTTTCAGGCTTTTATCAGTGACTGTGCCCTGTGATTAGATATTGTGCCTAAGAATACTCTGGCATCTAGAACTATTTGTAAGGAGTGGAGCAAAGCTTGCTGTGCATGTCCTGAGGGCTGCTCTGAGATGAAGCTGGAGCCATGGCTTACCTACCCTTACTAGAAAATTCAGAGGACTACTTGACAGAGCTGCTGAAGGTAGAGAAAAGGAAAAATGCTCAGTGAGGCTATCAACAAGAAAGCTTCTAACTGCAAGAGAGCCACTATCATATAATGGAGTTGTGCTTTCTTTTACTGTGGTTGGGAGTGAAAAATTTTGTTTAATGTTCTGAAAAAACAAGGGAAGAAAATCAAGGCGGGGTTTTAGCTATGTGTTTTAATGACTTACATTTCCTTTTATTTAGCCATTTTCTTCAGCTGATAATAACAGTTCCCCTGAAAGTTATTGATTCTCTGATTCTTCTGATCCTTTCCTCAAGATATATAAATACACTGTTTTGTTTCTAGAGCCTCTGTTTGGAGTTATTGAAGGTGTGAGTGCTGGCTTGTTTCTGATTGTGATGTTGGTGGCTGTTACTGCTTTATTTGTCTGCAGACAAAAAGTTGGGTAAGCTGACTCCCTTTATCACTCTGTTACTGAAGTCATGTCAAATTATATTCATTTAAGTAATACAATTGATTAGGCATAACTAAAAATTGGATGAACTATTCAACAGATAAAATCTATGTCCCCCAACATCTGCACACACTAAGTATACAATTAATGATTAATGTATTAGGAAATCTAGATATCCTTAATTCAAATGGTGTCAGAATTATGTCATAGAGGATCCTTGTAACTTCTAGTTTGCAATAGGAGTCTGAATAGTTCTGAAAAAATGGTTTATCTTTCAAACTTTTGTGTTTTGGGAAAATATGTCTTTTATCAAAAAATGAAGTGTTTCAGATTAATTGCATATGCATTGTAGATGGGAATCTTTTGAAACTGTTCATTTAGACTTTATCATTTCAATTTAAAAATACTGAGATGTGGCATTACCTCATGTCCAAAAGATTAGTTCAAACTTTGCTTCTCATTTTTTTTTGTCAATTATAGTTGTATATTTCACATTACAGGTGAATCTTAAATAGTGAACTTATATGTTCTTAAAAAGTGAAATACTGTATCTCAACTGAAAAAATCTTTATCCATTTAAACCATTTTGCATGACTGAGCGATATGAAATTCTTTGTAGTGTCTAAAATTAAAAAAAACCCTCAACATTTCCATTACATGGGAAACACTGCAAGCCTGAATTTCAGTTCTTTTACTTATACAAAATTAAGCTGATATTTTTTTGAATTTGCTTTTCATATGCCAGAATTTCAGATTCAAAAAAAACCCTGTTTTCTGACTAGTCATAGCTTTTAGCCAAAATGGATAAACTTCATTATAGAATGTGGCTTCTTGTTGTAAGTTATATACCCAGCAGGATGGCAATAATACTGGTGTGGTTTTCCCACATCAGACATAAAGTGTTCTCTAAGGGAGGTGTCTTGAAGGAGGAGATGGCAGCAAAAAGATGAAAGGCAACACTAGCTGTGTGGAGTAAGTACCACTTCTATGGCTTTCCCAAAGCCTGCTGTGGTTGTGCCACTTACTCCTGCCATGAACCTGGGCATCTGCTACAGCCCTGGTCTGCAGAGTGGATGTGCTGGAAGCTGTAGAGCTTTTATAGCTCTGAAAATCTCCCTACGAGTTCCTCTCTACACATAGAGAATCAACTGATTTAGGGCCCATCTTAGCATAGGACGCTCTCCTTAATGATGGACTGGGCTGTGAGTGTTTCAGAAGAAAAAAGTCTTACTACCTGTGCCATGCTTACCCTCCACATCACTATTGCCAAGCTAAAATACAAGAAAACTCTCTGCCCCAGCTAAGAGTAATGTCACAGGATCAGTGCCAAAAATCGAAACATACTTTCTTGAATTCCTTTTTTTCCAATTTATCATTTTCCACTTTAAGTTATGTCATTGCCAACTTACCAGTTTCAAAACTTAATGATGTAACAGAATACCTTCCTTTTTGTTCCAGCAATGGCCATGAGAGACCTACAGCAAGGCTGAGCATTCGCAGAGACCGGCCACTGTCAGTCCATTTGAACTTGGGGCAAAAAGGGTAATGTCAAAAATTTGGTTTTTTAACATGGCGTTATGGTTGAACAGACCCACCCGATCACTTACTGATGAAGCGTTTCTTTTTCTTTTGAAATAATTTCCAGGTACCGGAAAACTTCCAGGTAAAAAGAAAAAAATTAATACCTAAAAAACTTCTTGGTAACCAACTGGATAAATTATGACTGTGATTCATCCTGTGATTTTCTTCCTCCTGTTGAATATTTTAGTCCGATCAAAGTCAGTCACTTTGAAGCACACTTCACCAAACTTCAAGCAGACTCCAACTACCTTCTGTCCAAGGAATATGAGGTGGGATCTTAACCTAGGCAAGGGACTTGGTATATAAAGGGGCGGGCTGACTGAATCAACAGGTTAATATATTAGAAAGACATGCATTTGTTTGTCTTATTCACACAAATCCAAATAAGGTGGAACATTTCATTTGAACTCCACTTGTCCAGGTGCAGAAACCAACTCTTCATTTGGCATCTTGTGGCCGGCAGCCTCTGCCTGATACATATCTGGCTGAGATCAGGAGCATTGCCATGTGCTTACTTTAAAACAGTACAATTAGCTATGTAATTCCCGTTTGTTTTTAAAAAAAAAAAAACACCTGTTCTTGTTCTCTGTCCATGGTCTTTGAGAGCTGATGAGCAATATTTCCCTTTGTGTTGTCTTGTCCTTTAATTATTTTCACCTCACATTTTATTCCTATTACTTTTTTGCAGGACTTGAAAGATGTGGGTCGAAACCAGACATGTGACATAGCACTTCTGCCAGAGAACAGAGGGAAAAATCGATACAATAATATATTGCCCTGTGAGTTTTAGCTTTGGTTGTGTAATATTGCATCACACCAGCTGTTTTTCACTTTTTT
Organism: Pachycephala philippinensis; assembly: GCA_013397055.1. Taxonomy (NCBI): domain Eukaryota; kingdom Metazoa; phylum Chordata; class Aves; order Passeriformes; genus Pachycephala; species Pachycephala philippinensis. The sequence goes on from VWZT01009300.1 coordinate 168,889, forward strand.
TTCAGCAAGCCTAGTAGAAAAGAGAGTGCAGCCAATCCCTTCCCTTCTTTCTGTCCGAGATTAAATATCTCTGCCAGCTCAGGTTCTTGTGCTTGGAGGCAGATGATGCATGGCCCTGAATGGCTTCACACAGACCAGTAATTTAATTTCACACTAGAGGTGTAATGACTAGCATTCAGTTCAGGGAGAAAAAGCTCCAGCTATTAGGGGCATTCAGTCACTGTTGATAACAAGGACCATAGAAATAACAGTAGGGTTGTTTACATATGGAGGATTATCCATTCAGTGCTCTTTGACGGCCTTGCCAAGTCTTTGTTCTTCAGAGTACACAGCAAAGCTGCTATACGATATATAGAGCTAGTGTGATTCTGCATGGTAAGATACGTGTGTGAAGTTAACCCTGTTCTTCTCAGGAAAGACCTCTCTCTCATTGAGAGGTTCCCCCTTTAATCTTCTACCTGTCATTTTGGAGGTAGGACATTGAGGAGGAACACCACATAACTCACTGCTCCACATCCGCACTAATGGATGTGGCATGTGCATGCAGCACAGCCTCTCCTGTGTCCTGCCTGTCCATGCCAGCAATGACACCTGACTGAGATCCAACACGTCACTATCTCACAAATCAGTGTCCTGGCAGCTCAGGCACTCCGTATCTCTGTACAGAGGGCCCTTTACCTATGGAAGATGTTTGGCCTGCTCAGTGTTAGCTCGGAATATCACTGAAGTGCATTCTTTCAATGGCAGAGCTGGGTGCTGCTTTCCAGTACAGTGCACTGCTGTTGGGATCAAAGGAGGGTGCTATTTTGGCTCTTTTGTTGTCATAACTAATCCTATGCAGCTCAGTGGAGGAAATTCGGTGTATTTACTGCTTCCTTCTTACCCATCTATCTCCTAGTCTCTGGAACACTCCACAGCACTCACAGATGAAAGAGGCAGTAAAACCAGCAGTTATTCCTTATAAATTAGCTCTTCATATAAAGTCTTTTAATAGTGCTGGCAGTCGTTTCACAAATGCATTTCTGTTAGTGCGGGAGGGACTGAAAATCAAGACCTAGCCCTAAGCCTCTTGTAATCAATTTCTTGCTAGATGATACATCAAGGGTGAAGCTTTCCAATGTGGATGATGACCCTTGCTCAGACTACATTAATGCAAGCTACATACCAGTAAGTGACTCAAGGGTGGTGTTTTACAGTCCTCCTTCCAGTGGTAATTTTTCCTTCGTCTAAAACTGAATATAAAGCTTGATGGTTAAGGCTCCCCTCCCCCTTCCTTGATTCACTTCAGCTAAAAATCTGAGAACTCATTTTGTGGGTGTGCTGAAAGACTGTCTGACTGCCATTAAGTTAACTGTGAGTGATTTACCCAGCACTTAAGGACACTTTCTTGCATTGCTATAGTTATGTAAGATGGCAAGTCTAATTGGCCAAGGACATATTTTTAAAGGTCGGTGATTTTATAGTGTCCACAACAACTGTAGCTATCACTGCAGGTGGCATCCTCACTGTGGAGCTGTAGCTCATCCTGACAGGACTGGCACCTTGCAGGGTGATAAAACTGTCTGAAATTAGAATAATGCCCTTTGCCAAAGAGTTACGATTGATAATAGCGGTGGCTTTAGCAATCCAGATATCAAGCTGGAACTCAGCTAATTTATTAAAAACAGTAAATAAAACAAAAACCCCTATCAGTTTTAAAATTGCTTGAGACTGTGCTGAACACAAAAGAACAATGGAAAGCTTTGACTGTCACAAAAGGAACAGTATTTAGATATACTGCCACAGTTTCTTCCTTCTCTCTGTTCAAGTCAGTCATTTGATTCCAGGTCCAAGGCAACAATTTAGCTTTCAAAACTATTGTCCCAGCAAGGGTACTTTGCTGCAAAGCCCTGGCTACAACACCAAGGCTTATTCAGTTGTTAGAAGAATTTTTTTCTGCCTTTTTGGAAACTAATGGAGTTCTCTTTATTTGCAGGGCAATAATTTCCACAGGGAATACATTGCAACTCAGGGCCCTTTGCCTGGAACCAAAGATGAGTTCTGGAAGATGGCATGGGAGCAAAATGTTCACAATATTGTCATGGTGACCCAGTGTGTTGAGAAGGGCCGGGTGAGCAGTGACTCCTCTTTATTATTAATGTCTGTTTTAAAAGTTTTTGCTTCTTATTTGCATCACACTAAAGCCAAAAAGGGCCCAGTCGAGATATGCAGCATGAGAGAAAAGGTATAATATAAAGACTGGAGACAGATTAAGACTGTGAAGTGAGGATACACAGACTGTCCCAAGATCATGCAGCATGTCAAGGCTAGAATTAGGAACAGAGCTCAGTGCTTCTGGTCTCTAATCCAGGACTTTGTTCACTAGTACTAATACAATTTTCTTAAGCATGCAGAAGGACAACCACCAACAAAAAGTGCCTGTTTATCACATCAACTCTGATCAACTTCTACTTCAAATATAAGGTCTGGAGAGCAAATGTTGATCAGTAACTACATCAAATTATCTCTGATATATAAGCCCTGATGTAGTTAGCAAGGAGACCGCTTTGCGCACTTAACACTCTTACTGAGTGCAGGTGTAGCATACCTCCCCAGGTATGACCATGTCCTGTGCCCTTTGTAAGACAGGGACTAGATCTGTGAGAAGATTAAACAAACTTGGAGTAGTGATCCTCTAGTGGCACATATGGGGTCAGTTCCTTTCAGCTTACCATTTTTTCCTGAGGAGAGGGTGAAAGCCAATGCAGAATAGGATCTGTGTCCTTCTGCACCTCACTGGTTCCAAATGGGACCCTACTGCCATATCTCAGCAAGAGGTGAGGAAGTGGCACTGGAAGCCTAGCTCTCATCCTAGTGGAGATTTGAGAAGAGTTGGCACAGAAAATATGCCCTAGAAGAGGGCATCAGTGAAGTGCTTCCCATTCCCCCCATCACAAATGAATTCTGAGAACTTCCACTTCCCACCCCCATACTTAACCCATTCCCATGCCAGACCCTGTTTGTTGGCATGGCAGGGAGTGGCATCTCTCTCTGAATTCAGCTACTGCCTTTTTTCCTTCATCCTCAGGCACAAGAGGTCTGAAGTCTGCTTCTGCCAGTGCTGGATGGAGGCATTGTTTATAGCAGTTTCTAACACTAAATCTGTCTTTCCTTGTGTCCCTGCAGGTAAAGTGTGATCAATACTGGCCCCATGACCAGGATTCCTTGTACTATGGAGACCTGATTGTTGAGATGCTGTCCGAATCAGTGCTCCCAGAGTGGACAATACGAGAGTTTAAAATCTGCAGTGTATGTTTGCATTCTTTTTTTTTTCCTGATTAATTGGCTTAAAACACTTTCAAGGCTAAATTAGGAAGGTTTCTTCTGCTGTAATACAGTTTCATCGTGCTTGGCTGCACTCTGGTGGAAGATATAGCATTTTCTCTGAAGGTACATGTTGAATGTTTCCCTTCCTTTGTTATCCTGATGACCCAGACTTTTGAATCCCAACAGGAAGAGCAGCTTGACTCAACAAGGCTCATTCGTCACTTCCACTACACTGTATGGCCAGATCATGGTGTGCCAGAGACCACCCAGTCCCTGATTCAGTTTGTCAGAACTGTAAGGGATTATATCAACAGGACCCCAGACACAGGACCAAGTATTGTACACTGCAGGTATGTGCAGCAGCAAAAGGTCAGTGGCACAGAGCCCTTGTGCCTTCCCTTGGGAAGATCCCAAATGTTCATCCCTGTTAGACTATGGGCAGCCACAGAATCTGAGAGGTAGCTGATGGACTTAACTCTCTGGACACATCAGAGCAGTATTCCCAAGGCACATGCATTCACCCACAACCTCACCCTGGAGATACCTTGAATATTATTCTTAGTGAACCACTGTGTTTCTGTGGGACCACTGGAGAGCACTAAAGTGTCAGCAGCTGCCACTGCTCATAAGCTTTTGCATGCTTAAATTGCCCATATGCTGGTGTTGTGGCCCAACATTTGAATCACAAAGGGGTGTTTTAAAAGGTAAGATATGCCCAGAGTGAGTCTATGTATGGATGTTGAGACTAGCTGACAGATCCATCCTTTCCCCCATTCTGACTGAGACTCCCTTTTCTTGCTGCCTTTTCATGCTCTTCCACTTTTTCCATCTCTGGCAGTCACAGGGCTGCAGTTTACCCTCAGTTCTGTAGTCCACCCCTACACCTGCATACAAAAAAGGACTGCCTGATCTGTAATCCACTAGCCAGTTGCATCAGAGTATAGGTCTACAGAGAGAGAGAGTGAGAGAGTGCAGTTGGTGCTGTATCTTCTGATAAAGCCATATGTTCACTGGTACTACCTGGTTGTAGTATCTGACCCCTCCACCATTATATGGGCTGAGGCTTGTATCTTACATGACCCTGCCTGTGTCTGCCTGTACAGCACGTGCTGCAGCATGTCAGATGTCTGCTGTGTCCCACAGCTGCATCCCTGGAGAGAAGAGGTTTCAAAGTTAGAGTCAGCTGCAGTCTTTCAGTATATCGCAATGACTGGGATAATCCAAAGCAGAAAGCAGTGTAGGCAGTAGCAGAGATACCTCTACCATTGCTATCCTTTCCTCCTTCCTAAATAAATTCCCTTATGAAGTGTTATGAAGTCCCAAAGATGCCATTTGAACAATTTGCTTCTCACCCTAGAGATCTGAACTTTACAAAAGTATCACGTGAAGATAGTGAATGCTTTGATCCATCTGCTGTTACATCTCTTGGGTTGTTTTCTTTTCCAGTGCTGGTGTTGGCAGGACTGGCACATTCATTGCACTGGACCGAATTCTGCAACAGCTGGATTCGAAGGACACTGTTGACATTTATGCAGCAATACATGATCTAAGGCTTCACCGCGTTCACATGGTTCAGACAGAGGTAAGGTTTGGATAGCCTGCTATGCAGCAACAACAGCTACAGTATATAATAATCAGTCTCTCATCCTAAAGGCTCTCAAAGCACTTTGCACTTACTCCACTGTGAAATACTAATTAGGTGTATTTTAGCTCTGTGAGAATTTCCAGTTCAGGTTTTTTTCCATCGGCTCTCTTAGAGAGAGGGTCCAAACCATAACAAGTGGCAGTTGTGCTTGCTGTAGATTTCTCCTTTTTTTGCCCTGGCCCACCATCACCCCAGCAGCATTATGCAGCAGACACTTAACAGTGCACTGTTGCTTTACTGCAGAGTCCAGTAAATGAGCTTTAAGTGGAGATAGGTCCTTCAGGGATGGGTTTGGAAAACAAGCCTAAACCAGACAGATAGGCTGACATAATAGGAAAGAGGAATGCAGGACAGAGAAAATTAGATGTATGCAATTTTAAAACTCTAGCCACTGTGATCTTGTGCCTTTGCAGTTTATTTTTTATTGAGCTGCTCTGTCATTTTCATTAAAATTATTTTGGAAAGTTGATTGGCATTCTCCTAACATACTATGGAAAAGCAAGTACATGTATTCTCAAAGTGCAGAAGTAAATGTTTTGTATTTCTTTCTGTGTTTTTAAAACTGCAAGAAAATCATGTTATACTGATAGGAGCTAAACACTTAGGAGCTGATTTAATAAAGGTCTGTTGTGGAGGTAGTCTTTACATTTTCCCTGTGAACTGTTAATAGAAGAATGAGAACAAGTTTGATGGGTCTGCCTGTAGCTTGATACTAATGGAGCTCTTTGCTGCAATTTGGAAACAAATCTGTCAGTGACACTGTTTCTGATAGATGTAGAAGTCTCATATGGGTATGAAGAGAGGCCCAGCTGGGAACACAAAACAAAGGGGTTCCTGGAAATATCTTAATCAGAGAAGATCTTCTGTTGGAGGCGAGACAGATTCCCAGCCTGGTCTGGGCATCTTCAGAGAGAGATCCTCCTACATTCCCATCATCCATAGTCTGCAAAGGCAGACAGACATCTCAGGAGGGTGTCTCTTTTTCCCTAGCTGGAAAAAAGAGGCAACTACCTCAAGAGCCTAAATTTGACTTATAGACAACTAAAGTTGTGTGATACAAAGCCTACCTTTGGCATGAGCTTGACATGACATCTAAGTCAAAAGGCAGCCAGATCCACACGAAAGTCGAAGGCCACAGAACCATCATACTTGACAATATTCAGTCATAGAAAAACAGCAGCAACAAAACAATGCCCCTGCTTCAGACTTGGCTCAACACTGTTTAAGACAAGAGACTGCAGGTGGACACATGCAAGGAAGGGAGTAACAGAAAACTCCATGCATCAGCTGAAAAGGCAGTGTGCTACAGCAGCTGTAACCATTCCAGTTGAAAATAGTCTTTGCCAAAGAAAGTTTCTATGCATGGCCAACTTTCTGTCACGTTGGTGGGTGGGGTGCAGCATTCTGCTCCACAGAGACAGCAGCTGTATGTGCATAAAGGCAGGTGTCCTCACTTTCCCAGAGCCAGAGCACTAAGAAAAAGACACAGAGCAATGGCCGAATTTGTTGTGGAAAATAAAAAAAGATGTGAGGGGAGAAAATACATATACTTACTGGAGAAATAATGTTTTTGAGATAAAGTAATGTTAAAAAGGTACACCTTGATATATAAACATGCTCGGCCTAATTTTTGGGTGCCATGTTACACTAATCAAAAGATTTTTATGACCTGTGTCATAAACCACAAAGAGTAGCAAAGCATGGAAGTTTAATGATCTATTCTGTTAAGGTAGTTTGGTGAGTAGTCAATAGCCAATAACATGCTGACCCTCCTTACTTTGGTTGTGAATGTCATCTTAGCTCCATTCTATGAAAGGCACTCTTCAGAAAAGACTGTCATCTGCTGCATAGTCAGAAACAATCTTAGAACTTATGCTGGATCAAAAAAATACCGATTTTTTCAGAGGTTTAGGTTTCTCAAGGTTGTCTGAAATATTTATGTGTTATTATAAAATTCGGTGGAAAATACTTCTTTTCAGAACAAAAAAAAATCAGGAAATTGTTTGTCTTTTCTGCATGCTTCCCTGTACATACTAATTCTTCTAGATATACTTTATACCAAAGAATTCAGAAGTAGTGGCTATCCAACACAGCACCATGTGAAATTGCGCTTTACAGTTGCTAAAGCTTTCACTCATGTCATGATCTGTCAAAACATACTGTGTTCATTTATGTTTTACTGGTATTATTTCTAAAGAGAGGTGATCACAGAATTTTACTATTGTAAAATATTACTAGTGTAAAAAGGAGATTAATTTTAGAAAGATATTTTAATTCTTAACACCACCCTTGATTTTGTGTGACGGAGCTAGCTTGTAATGATTTTTTGCAATACAGAAAATTAAATTACAAAATTCCTCAGAGTGTCTTAAAAACAAATCTTTTGCAGTGTCAATATGTGTATCTACATCAATGTGTGAGAGACGTGTTAAGAGCCAGAAAACTTCGCAGTGAACAAGAAAATCCCTTATTTCCAATATATGAAAATGTGAATCCAGAGTATCACAGAGGTAACTGCAAGTTTATCAAATTGTAAAATTTGTGAAATGTAGTAGCTCACTGACAGTGTAATTGAGGGGAAATTGTGCTATCCTTAACCATTGATATTTCTTTACTTCCTGGACCTTCATTTGTTCTCTCTGCTCTTTTCATTCTTGCAGTTGTGTCCTTATTTCCTCCGTTAGTAGTCATTATAACATCACTTCCTGTTCCTACCTTACCTTTATGCTCTCCCTGTCTCTTCATGGCTCCTGTGCTGTCAGAGGAACAGAACCCCTTCCCTATCATGATACTGGTTTTAACTCTCAAGTCTTTACACCATCCACCTTTAAGCAACTGAGGCCACTGACAGCACTCACTGGGCTCTTCTGTCATTCACAGCGTTTGATTTCTGTCTGCATCACCCTCATCTGCTGTTGATTATATGGGCAGCCTTGGGAGGTTTCCCATCTGCCTTGACTGGAATATAGGTGTCCTAGGCTGTGCTCCTTCTTTCTCCCCAGACTCCCCATCCTTGTAGGTTCCTTTTTCTAGCCTGTATCCAGTCCCTTGCTGATAAGAGTTGCAGGAGTAGCAAACCTGGCACTAGCACTACCCTTCACCTCCTGTTCTCATGGCCAGAGGACCAGTGTGGAGAAGCTGTAAGCACAGGTGACCTGTGTGCCTTGGTGGTAGAGCTGATTCTTGAGGGATGTAGAAGTTTTTAGAGTCAAGACAGAAGGATCTCAGTAGTTCCACAAATTTGGACATTAGGAATTAGGGTTATATGATAAGAGATCAAAATAATTTTCTTGATCTAGGCTGTAGAAATCAGAGTTGTCATCAACAGGTAGAACAGGCTTGGAGGAGGCCAAGAACTGAAATATCCAGGTTCCATATATTGAGAGTCCAAGCAGAGGTGGGATCTGATCTTTAGGTGTCACATCAGTCACCAGCCAGTGCTGCTGCCACACAGCCACATCTCAGAGCACTGCTGAATCTGCGTTGTTTTACTGTTTCTAATCTCAGTTTTCCTTGCTTGCAGATGCTGTTTATTCAAGGCACTAAGAATGTTAGAGATACCTGCTTTTGTGAACACACTTGTTGACTAGGGGTTTTGTTTTGGTTTTTTTAATGTATGTATTTCATGCACCAGAAAGGTGCCAGACCTTTTGGTTGAGACTGTGTATAATTTATTGGTCTGGTGATTTTTTTAAAGATATGTAATTTAAATGTAATAGATATTAATGTATATAATTGTATTTTGGCATTATGTAAATATGTATTTTTTCTATATTGTTTATATTAATATTATGCTTCAGATAATACTATTTTTTCTTATCATAGTTTTTATAAACTGTTCTACATAAACTATTTTAAATTGTATGGCTAACAGGACTGCTGCGTTTGGGGAGCTATTGGCATGACACGGGAAAAATCCTATAAGGAGAACCTCATTTTTTAAAAATATTTCAGTGTTTGTGAGATGAAATAAGCTACTATTAAGCAAGGGAACAGTAGTCCTGTATAGGAATTACAATGCTACTCTACACTTTAAACTTACTGCTTTTCATCTGACAAAAATGGGTATAACCCATAACACAGTGGCATACCTTTTGCAGAACTCATTAACAACCGAGTAAAACAGGGTTCACCTCACTAGAAACAAATGTTTCAGTCTAGTGTGACATAGTAGAAAAATATCAAACAACATACACTGCAGTGAAGTCTAGCAGACCTTTCTCCCACCACATACTTTGAGGAGAGAAAGGTCACATTCTCATTTCTTTACACTGGTTTAAGAGAGCAGAATCAGACCACAATTTGTGTCTGTGCACTTTCACGTGTGTATAATCTGAATTAAGAAAAATGTTCGAAGAAACACCTCAGACATTTGTGTTAACAGACCTGTGAGGATGCAAAGTCTGGCAACTTCCATAGCACATTAGAAACAATGCTGTACCATGACAGCCAAAAAAGTAGAGATTGCAAACATATTGAAACAAAGACATGTAAAGGTATATATCCCACAGTCTACACAACTGGCCTTAAGCTGCTTGCAGCATGGCTGCTTTGCCCCAAGTGTTGGTATCCTTCAAATGCCGCTTGTTTTCACAAATGGACAGTTTGGCCCCAGCATGTCTGCATAGAGAGAACTCTCCACTAGAACGTTACCTGATGTCACCACCACAAGAGCAGTTGGAATGGAAAAAGTTTCATCAGGGAATGTAGGCTGGCAGAGCTGTGCTGATCATAGAATCATCAAATGTTTTGGGTTGGAAGAGACATTAAAGATCATCTAGTTCCAACCCCCCTTCCCCCAGGCAGGGAATCATTACTGAAAACTGTGTTGATTAGCAAGAAGTACAATCCAGGAGCGCTTACCAGGTATCCTGCCCAGCCAAGTGGATTATGCACAACCTCTCTCTCCTCTGAAAAGCGGCATCTCATTCAAGGGTCTAAACACTCTGTTCAGCTATTACATGTCTTTATAAAATGCTCCTCAAACAAATAGTGAAGAGGCAGTAACAGTTCCTCTCCATCATGAAAAGAAGGAAAGGCTTCATAGTTCTTCTTTCATATATCTATCCATACTTTTCCTAGAGAAAACTTAGCTTATTGCTGAACACAAGTGCCTAAATTCCACTTCTGTTTTGGAGAAAAATAAATATTTCTGAAGGCCTTCTGAGAATCAGTAAGTAGCTAACTAAGTGCCTGAGGAACTCCTGTGGCGCAACAGGACTCTGCACATCCACATCATTCTCGGTTTCTTAGAGAGAAGGTAACAGCCTGATAGTCACTCTTCCTACTCCATCTGGAATCTCGTCCTTTCTTGACCGAATATCTTCACATGCCTCAGAAGCCACCCTTCAAATCAGCTGTCACAGCTGCTCAAAACATGTAAACTTGGTTAATCTTTTTAGGTGTTTCTGTATGAAAATACTGCTCATCCTTCCTGCACATCCTCTTTGGCACCACACAAACCTCAAAATTCACCACCCTTAATGGAAACTGAAGAAGGGAACTAGCATTAGAGTGGAAGACATTTTCACAGAGGAAAGTCTAAGCAAAACCACAAAGAAATGTCCACGTTTTCTGCAGAAGCCTTCTTTTCTCTATTTCCGTTGCTAGATGACTAGGTTAGCAAGCAAGGACAAAAGATCATGGCAACTTTAGATCAATTGTTGATTGTGTTAATAACTGCTGGACTTACGGCATCATGAAAACTGCTGTTGTGTTACATGCACTGCATTTGGTCCTTTCTTTTTTGCAGGAGTAGCCAAGGAACGACGATCACCGTGTTAGTTACCAACAATACAATTACACTGTTAAGACACACCAAGTGTACCCTATAAATTACCTCACACTCTATATCACAGTGTCATTTTTTAGTGCTGAGGGAAATGGAGCTCACTCAATACTATATGATCTGAGGGCAAAAGTCTGATTGTATGCTGTGCATGCGTGTTGTTCATCATTTTCAGAAAGACACGCATCATTCTGCAGTTTATTTTATCATTCTCAGCTCCCTTGTCTGCACCTACATAGTTCACAAATGTGTACCCAAAATGATGATGTCATAGCAGACAGCTAGTTTCATCTTTTCTCTCAGCTAATAATGGACACAGTTCATAAGCCTCTTCCTCCTCATCACTTCATAACATGACAGATGACCTTAAACACTCTGGCACAGTGCTCTTGAGCAGCTTTACATTTCTGCCCAAGTTGGTCACACATGAGACTGTATATACACATTATTGCTCTGGTTCTGCTCTCTAGCCAGCCAATTCTGCTCATATGAAACCAGTGTAAATCCACTGAGGTAAAAGTAAAAAAGTATTTATGTAGCATTTTGTTAATACACAACACCTACTTCTCAGTATAAGTAATTGTATTTACTGTGCCTCTAAGCTGAATAACAGGACTGATGGGAAATTGTTAATGTAACAAGAATGGATTTGAAGGAGCTTGTGTGCTGAACAAAGACAGCTCTTAAGGAAAAAGACATCTTTTGAATGTCCTTGATGATGTTCAGAATTCCCTTCTTGATGTTTCCCAATAATAATGTTAGCAAGGCTAGTGTTGTTGCTGATCCATAAGCTAAGATTTGCACACTTGGAGCCCATCCTTCGAATCTCTGCATTGTCCACAAAGCTACCTGAGTACTTTCATGAAAGTCAACTGGAATGCTTGCCTGAAGAAAATACCATTCCACTTCTGAAGCACTTGCAAGGTTGGGCTTTTAGGTTAATTCAAATTTTTGTATTGAAAGTTATTTAATAATGAAAAAATTGTAATAAATATTTTTTTAATCTGTGCAATACAATTACAAGATCCACTAGCGATTGTAGGGAAAAAAAAGAGATTTTACATAGCTGGAGTTGATAAACGATATTTTTTTGTTACTAATGGAACACAAAAGTAGGTGAGAGAAATAGGCATACTGTGAAGATGTCAAAAAGTGCAACTTTATACATTTTTCTCTGCTGCTATAGTTATTTAGCAATAAATGATGCCTAAAATGCCAGAAATATTATTTTGTGCCATAATATACTATGAATTTCCTTTCAGTTGTAGAACAGAGAAAAGAAAATGTGTGAGCTTTAAGTTTATATTATGTATTGTATATGGTTATTTACACATTGACTTTGAAAGCAGAAAGTTAAATACTAGACAGATAGGAGTACATGAGCACTTAGCCGTGCTCCTCAGCCTGGGATTTAAAATATGGGCTAGAGGGATGAGAACAATAACCATCTAATCCCTGTATCAGCATCTCTCTCCAAGGCCACAGACCAGAGAAATGCATCTGACACTCAGAGATGCAGCCCACCACAGCCACAGCTTCATGTCCAAGGAGTGCCTTGGCAGGTGCTTAACATTTATTCAGGTTTCTTTCAACACTTCAGACGTACAGTTTGTGTAAATAAAATGCAATATAGAATGACCACCACTCCCTTGTGGCCGTGTCACAGATGCCTGGGCTCTGGAGCTCTGGGACCTATAATCCCAGGATGCTGTAACTTTGGATTGAAATGAGTGCTCACCTCAGTATTTGGGCAACTCGCTGTAGACCCCGTGCCCTCAACTGCCCCCCTCAGGCTGACAAAGTCAAACTCCTGACCTGTTGGTAGCACCACTATGGCCAAAGCAAACTGGTCTGTTATCAGTGACCTCACAGATCAACAGCTGGTTCAAACTAGGATTTGTTTTTTAAGGCTGACAGGAAGTACTGGAGACTAGGGACTAGCTAATTGAGAAAAAACTGTGGAATTGGGACACACACAGTGTCAGTGATGCAGACTGATATCCATGACAGTTTAGTTGTTTCTTGGTTTATTTGAAAGCTAAAGAAATACTGTAAGTAACATCAAGAAGTTAAATGTGTATTGCTCTACAGCGGGGCAGTATGCTACAGTGAAAACCCCACAATTTTGAAATTGATGTGGCTAGCCATAAATTCTTTGCCACTGCCTGGAGTAAACTGTCTGAAAAACATCTTCAGTACATATTCCATGCTCATATGCAATATAATTACTTATAATTGTGTTCCTAACAAACACTGGGTGAACACACAACTGTGCTACTATTGTCAATTTAATTTATGCATTTAAGTATATTTTTATATTTTTAGCTACAGTCAACAAATCAAATATATTTGAGTGTATTTTACACATTTTTATAAATAGTTCATGAATAAAACATTCATTTTAAAAAATCACATTCTTGTCTTCTGATTGACTGCCTTTGCATTATGGATTTTGCTGTCCTGCTGCTCAGAGAAAAGGTCATAAGTGAGTTTGATTTCAATTGGGACAGTGTTCAGAAAACATTAAATTCATCAGAAGCCTCAGCCTGTTGGGGGAAAGGGGGCTCTGCTGTTGCCCACTGGCCAGATTAGTGCCCATGTGGAAAGATACCGTTGTTCCCTTCTCCTCCCTGGTTCTGTGCCCTCCTTTAATAAACCAGATACTGTCTGGGTTATGCAATGGGTATTTGAAACCACAGTGGGTCTTGAACTTGAGTGCCTGTTGTTTTAGAGACATTTTGCCAGGCAGTTGTACTAATTAGTGCTGCACAGCAGCTCCATCACTGCCTGCCCCTAGAGGATCTGAACCATGCTTTTTAACAAATGTATTTCTTCTCCTCCAGCTCTCCACAGTTCTTAAAAACTATTAGCATAACCATTCCTGTGGGGTCAGGGTGCTTGGCTGTTGCAAGCTTACTGCCAGTGCTCGGTCTCAGTTACTCCTTATTGGTCATCAGAAGTGTTTAAGACACGTTTATTTGAAGGAAAGAATGATTTATTGACTTGTACTGTGAACTGTTTGCTGAGGGGATGTGTAGTGAAGGCTGAGGGAGTTGTGAGATTTTTTTCTTTGTGATATAAAAGTTTGTCTCTGAACTCTACTCTGTCCTGAAACCAATGTAGACACAAAAGAGAAGTGATAATGATGAAATAATGTACAGTTAATATCTCCACACAAGGGAAATGAGGTCAACATTGCAGACAAGGATAGATACAAATGTTTTTGCATGGTACAGCAGGGAAACTAAAGAGTCTCTTCTTGTTCAATAAGAACACAGTGGTTGATTCCTGTTAAAATATCCCCAGAATCTAATTTTTAACTTTAATATTTTTATATGGACTTGATTTGTACCTGGGCTTCATACCTATGAGCTGACCGTTTGGTCTGATAAGTCATCTCATGTACCATGATTTCAGTTTTCTGCCAGTGCCTGTCTTCACTATCAGTTGCTTTATTATGCCCTAGAAATAGCTGCTGGTGTCAGAGGTCTTACGGCAGGCAGGACGTGGCAATGCCAGTATGTCAGCAAATACCACAAGGGAAGCTTCCAGATGTTACTAGCCAAGGCTTTGCACGTCACTCTGGTACAATACCACTCCCAACCTGTGCAAAACAAACAAGCAAACAAAAACTCACACCAGAAAAAGAGGAAAAAGACAGCATTTCAATTAATTTGTGGAGATGTTGCAAAAGCAAGAAGCCCTTCTCCTGTTCTCAGGGTCAGTGCTCTGTGGGGCTGGGGGATGCTCTGCAATGGCTGCACAGGCCATGGGCAGGTCAGGAGGCAGCTGTGGCGTGGCTGCGCTGGACTGGTCACTGAGCCACCCACGGCTTCCCCCTGGAACTGACCTGCTGTTGGTTCTCCTCAGGCCAAGGCTGCAGCTTCTTGGGGTCTGGCTCCTGCAGGTGCCTGGCATCCTCTTTATACCCCAATTGGGTGCTTACTGCATCATTTGGAACCTCGCTACAACGAACAGCTTTCCTTGGGATGAGAGATGGTCCCAGCTCCCAAAGATCTGGTTTAGTAGTCAGCAGCACGGAGCAGGCGCAAAGGCACCTTGGTCCAAGAGGGCAAAGCTTTTCGTAGACCTCAAAGCCTTTAAGTCTCTGGGGAAAACATCACCTCAGCACCCACAGCTTGGCTATTGCAAAGGTCCTGGGGCCCCCAGAAGAGGCTAAAATGCCCCTGAGGGCTCTCACTGACCAGGCAGGGTCCCCACTGTCAGCACAGGGAGGGTACACACCAAGCCCAGTTGCAGACTGCCCTCCCCACCCCTCCTGATGCAAATTCCCAGTTGGAAAGGGTGGCAGAAGCATGTCCTAGCCAACAGAGGGCTCCAGGTGGGTGCACACAGCTTCAGGGTTCAAGGAGAGAGGACACTGTGAGGTAGCCCAGCTGGCATTCAGCACTGGCGCATTCCTCCTTCCATGCCAAGGCCTTCCATCACTGAGCTGTGGGGCCACAGTGCATGGTAGGGACTGCATGGGATGGGGACACACCAGCTCTACCAGTGCCCCCATCCCAAGGCTCACGGGGATCTGTACACTCCAGAGGCCCAGAGCATGAGGTCAGTGCCAGGAGCTGGGCCAAGAGGGCAACAGCCATGGCCTTGTGCAGCAGCCAAATGCCAGGCACCAAGCACCGCTGGCAAGTGTTGCAGCAGCTTGGCCAGACATCATTGTACACAGCTTTTTGCACACTCATGCCAAAATCCCTGCCAAATCACGCACAGTGTCCTTGCTTGCCTTTGGTGGTTGCTTGCTGATGTGCCGAACCAAACCAGTAGCAGGTGGAGCAGCTACTTCTTATCAAGGATAAAGACAGAGGTTTCCCGCCCTCCCCACATCAGTGAGGCCACACAACCTGGTTGGCAGGGGACACGAGACCTGCAATTTTACTCCTCTCAGGACAAGAAGGGGCCCAAACCTGGGTATTTCTGCCCCTGCAAATCTTAACCCATTGTTCAAGAAGAGGAACTGTTCTTTCCAAAGAACAGGGCGGGTATAAAGGAGTGAGCTGATTGAACCCCTCCTGGGGGTCCATGTCTCCCAGCAGCCCTTTTTCAAAGGTTGGATCTCATGAGTATTTTTCTATGTATCTGTCTAAGCTGGGCTGGTTTGCACAAAGCCTTAAAACTATCCCTGTTTTACTAAGCAATGCCCAAGTGCATCTCATGCATACATCCAAAACTTGGGCAGAAGAACACTGAATATGGGGCTAATCTAACACCTTCATAAAACCCTTTGGTGGGTTATCAGGAGAATAAATTTGGCTTTGATCTGGTATTTCTTTCTTGTCTCTAAGTCCTTGTCTCCACTTCTAGCTCAGAAATGATTGCTTTGCCCATGTGATGTGGAAGCCAGGCACCAGGATGGTATTGTTATACACACAATATACAGGCTGCACTCAAGAGACACCAGCCAAGCCTCTGCCTAACCCTGGCTCCCTCCAGCTCCTCCAACGTGTCATGGCCTCTGGCATCTCAGGTCTGAACTGTCTTCTGGAGAAGCTCACTGACTGCGGAGAAAAAGCAAACACCAAGTCTCTATCTGATCTCACAGAAACATTTCCATCTGAGAGATGTCTGTCTATCCAGGGTAATCATCCCAGACTGCCCTTGGGACTGCTTATGCCCAAGCAGGAACCATATCCCAGAGGCATGTGTCTTATCAAAGACAAAGAAAGTCGATATATTGACAAAGCAGTCACCCTTAGGAGAGTTCTACAGTGCCTAATGTAGATACCCATGGGCTTGAAAGAGCTGGTTGCTGTTCCTGTATCTCTGTTACATTTGGGGATGGACTAGGAGTTGGGCCACTTCACCCTGCTCGATGGACATGGTCACCTCCTCAAAGGCTTCAGATCCTTGTATCTCTGTGGGAGCTGTGCTGTATTTTCAGGATAAAATGCTGAATTTAAGCAATGCCTTTTGGAGTCACACTCAGAAGTCTGTTGCTGACCGAAAACCCAAACCCAGTTCTCACACTAGTTCCACTTCTTCCCTAGGACTGCAACTGATCAGCATGAGGGATTTGCAGCTGAAGTGTCTCCACTGATCATCAAAATAGAAGTGTTGGGGGGAAATAGTGGCAGAGGCCTCGTCAGAGAGGAAGGTGGTGGCTGAGTGGCTCTGCAGGACAGTAGCACTAGACCTCTGCATCAGTCTGCAAGCATGAAGGAAACAGCACTGACTTAAACACTCATTTGCAAATTCTCCCTTTCCTTGGCAGAGTCACACATATTTCAATAGGAACTGGCACATATTTCAAATCCATTTGTTTTCATTGCCCCGTGATGCAAAGTTATGTAAATAATTTTTACTTTGGAAACTTAATAATAGAAGTTTAAAAAACTAACTCTTTGCACAACAATCACAAGATCTCTCCCAGTCCTGTTGGATACACGGGATAAATGTATCTGGTTTTTGCCCAGATCGAGCTTGAGGCTGTAGTGTGGCCAGCACAGAAAGAAGGCCCTCCAATTCTGTTTTCCATACCACAGAGAGTAAAGAATCTTGAAATTAAAAAAGAGACTAAGGGCATTCCGGATAAGAACACCCGAACTTCCTGGAAAATCAAATACAGACCATATGGACTGTAGTAAAGCTACCGAAATAGGTTTGGTATGAATGGAGCTACACTGTAAAAACACAGAGTAAAAATAATTGGATGCAGAAAGCAAAGTGAAGATGTTCAGAATGCTCGATGCATCTTAGCTAGGGAAAAAATGTTACGCAGATAAAAGACAGCTACAGAAAAGTCCATGTGTTAATTGGGAGCGTTTCTCCTGCCTGTCAATGACTAAAATTGCAGAAATGAAACCACTAGGAGAAAAAAATGGATAGTTGCAAAGGCAATAAAGAGATATATAATGTCCAAAGTATCAAACATCAGAAAAGATATGCTCAAGACACCACGCATGATAAATGCCAGCATCCTGTTGTCTTATCACTGGGTATAAAAGACACCTGGAGCCAAATTATTTGTGAGAATCCAACTTTGAGAGAATGAGCCGGCGGACAACTGGAATTAATTAACGCCCAACAGTTCTGTGCTAGAAAGGTTGGAGAGTACTAAAAATATCCAAGGAGCCTGTTTCTTTACACATCGTGCCAATTAGATCTGGTCAGGCTGTGACAAACTTTTTGTAAACATTCTGGTGAACCAGCAACTCCCCCAGCACCCTCCAGCAGCTCCCAGAGTGGCGGAAATCTTGCTTCTAAAATGCCAGAGCTTTCAATTGCAAAAGCGGAGAAAGGAAAAAGCAAAAAGGAGTGCTAGCATCAAGTATGTTGTGCTTGTTGAACCAAGGCAGGTAAGAAAATTTCAGATCCTTGACCTGGCAATATTCTTCATCATGGATTTCTGTTTGCGTTGGTGGGATTGGATCTAAACATCCTATTGCACTGAGTCCATGAGAGAAAAAGGAGAAAAGACAGAAAATATGGTGAGTGAATTTTTTCTATTCTTGTCTAGAGAAGATGCATCCATTTCAATGGTGAAAAACACACATACATCCATGCTAGGATGAGAAGGCAGCTAGGAAGAAGGGTAAAGCCACTGAAGACCTCCAACAGCATTGTGGTGACATCTTTTATTTAATTCCCCTTCTCTATCCAGCACACTGTCAGAGGCCAGAAGAAGAAAAAGCCTGTGAAGGACCATATGGTGCGATCGCAGGGGACGGCCCCTGTGGTGCTCTGAGCAAGGGGCTGTGCTGATGAGATCCCGCAGGGCAGGAGCACACTCACCTCGCCCGTGAGCTCCTTGCACCAAGGGGAGGCCCACTTCTCCTTCCTCACTCAGTCCCGCCAGGGAAAGCCACACTGGGATTGTCTGCCTGAGATTCTGCTCTCCCCAAGGAAGTGGCTCTCTCCCACCTCCTCCTTTCCGCCCCCTGTGCCGCCCAGCTGTTCCCACATCTCTCTGCTTGTTGGCACTCAGTGCAGCAGACTGGGGAAGTGACCTGTGTTGAAATCACCTTGTCATCAACAAAAACAAATAGCTATTTTTAATCTCCCCAGTTTGTTCCAGGAGAGAGAGTCTGAGGTTTTTATGCAGCCATGGGCTCACAGGGCACGGGTTGTCAGACATCACTCTCTTTGCTTCTCAGACCTTTTCCCACTCCCTTAGTCCAGCTGCACTGGCCAAACATGATCTGCCACTCACAAGTCCCTCCAGGCTGCCCCCAGAAAATGAGACCTCAATCCAGCTCAGTCCCCAAACTGTCACCTATCCCGATGAGGAACAGGAATGATGGGTTTGAGAAAAGGCCAATCTAACACTGACTTTCCCATAGGTGCAAGTATGCCTAATGGCTGGGTTCCAGCCTCAAAGAAGAAGGGACCAGAGGAAGTGAAAGAAAAGCCCTGGCTGGCAGGAGGACGATGGATACTGGTTCATGGCCTGTATTATGCCAAGCACACGAAAGCCCAGCATGGTGAGACTTTGTTCCCTGCATCAGCCTTCTCCAGGGACATGGGGAAGCTGAAAGCCTTGTTAGTGTGACCAGGTCCCCTTGCTCCTGAAGTGCCACTTTATGTCTTCTAGCACCCACACACTGAAAAGGAGAATTGAATGCAGATGCTTCACAAACAAATTTCCCATTTTTCTCCGTATCCTCCCCCCTCTAGTTCTTATCTCAGTAATTAAATTATGCAGCTGAGGAAAGTGATTTGGAAAACAGATGGCATGCAAGATGCTGTAGAAAACAGTGGTGCATTTTAAACCTTACAGCAGAGACACAGACAGATTTGGGTGGTATATGGGCCTTGAAGTAATTGAATTTCAAAGCCTGCTTGTGCAATGACCTTTAAGCAGAAGGGATGAATGGCCCTCCAGCCTTCAACTTGATACTCACAATTAAGTATCAAAATCAAGCTTCTCCACAAACATTGTGGCTGGTCTAATTTGCCACAGAATTTGGTGTAACCTAACTAGGTCCTCGGTAATTGACAAAGGTAGGAAATACGGGATCTGGGCAAGATGGAACCCTGAAGCAAGAACAGCTCATTACTCTGTGTGAGGCTCTAAGCCCCTTCTCCAGCTGTCTTCCTTACATTTAAGACCACGGTGGGCAAGGCTGGGTGAGGACAAGCTGCCGCAGCTCCTGGCAGCACAAATGCCATGTCCCCAGACGTGCTGGGGGAGCGCTGTGTGGTGGGAGCCCGCTGCGGCATGGCCAGCGGGACGGGAGAACAGGAGCCAGCGTAACTGAGGAAAGGTGTTTGCCAATGGCATTTGCCTCTGGATCTGCATTAAAAACATCTTCACTCAAAACCTAGGTGGTAAAAGAGATTGTGCTAGCTTGTGTTGGATGGGGCTGTGGCCTCTTTCCAGGAAAATGGCACAGTCATCAAATCCCACCCTCTGAATGGTGGAGGTCTCCTTGTAATGGAATCCGTCACAAGAGGACCTGGGGAGCCCTGCAGCTGCTTCCACCGCTGAACATATTTCCACACAAAGCTGGAGGTAATTCTCAGAGAGACTAATAAATCGAACATAAAGAGTTTAAACCAACCAGATAAATAATGGCAGATGTTTAGGGATGGAATAACAGGCAAAAGTATGAGTTATGCAGTGCCTGCAGTTCAAAGAAAATGAGTTCAAACTGCGAGGGCATTGTTCAGAGGAACAGTAAGGGATAAAGCAATGGGGGGAGGGAGGAAAAGGGAGGAAAAGCTGTCTTCCTTCCCTCAGATGTGTGAGTACCAACCCCAGCTAGCACAGAGAACCGCATCTTCACTGTCGAGCTAGCACTCCGTGGAAGCAGCAGCAAGCACCACCACTCACACAGCCTCATACCCTGGCCTGCACAGCCAGTTTCCCCAGAGCATTTTTAGCATTTAACTGGGCTGCTGATGTGCAGAAACACTGGATCTCTCCACAAAACCTGCATCTTCCCACAGATGTTTCCAGCAAGGGACAGGAACTGGGCTAGTCTCTGGGGTAGGAACTGAGGAACAAGGATCCCTGCAGTTCGTATATGTCTCTGTTTCACTGTCCAGACTTTCATAAGAAATATAACCTCTGCAGGCAGCAGTTCAGCTTCCTGTAAAAGAAATTTTTGCTTCCCAGGGTTGTGAGGAGACATAACTCCAATTAATAACTCTACTGCCAGCCCTCTTCTTTCTCGTCCAAGGACAGAATACATTTTAATATGATACATTTGCCAGAAATTTGCTCTTGTGAAAGAGGAAGCAAACACTTCACTGTCAACAAGACTGCAGCACTTATGTGGTTTTTTTCTCAAATGTCATAGGGTATAAAATGTAGTGTTTAAAGGTAGAGGGACAAATTATCAGAACACTTTTTAACTACGTAATGAGTATTGCTAATTGCAATGCTTGACTTGGCCGCAGTGTTCAAGGTTGTTTAGCAAAGCACAGAATGTACATCGAACAAAATAAGAAGAACTTCTTAATATGTCTTCACAAAATAAGTATAAAAGTAATCAATTTGGCTTTTCATTTTTTATTTTGCCTTTTTGTTTTGGCTATCAATAAGAGCAACCTTGAAAATGTAACTTAAGAAGAGTTAGAGAGGAGTGATGGAGGAACAATAAAATGAGGAGGAATGCAAGTCAGTACAGAATGTCTTTGATCATTACAAAGCTAATTATTGAGAAAGACAGCTCAGTGTGCATGAATACAGAATAATGATGAGTTTGGTAAACACTTACTGCACCATACATATGTATTTGTGTGCCTGGAGAGAGGGTGCTTAACAATGAAGCAAGGGAGGGAAACCAAAGCATGTGTGCATCACTCCAATAGCAGGATGCAGGGAAGGAAGAACTT
This sequence comes from Pachycephala philippinensis, assembly GCA_013397055.1. NCBI lineage: Eukaryota > Metazoa > Chordata > Aves > Passeriformes > Pachycephala > Pachycephala philippinensis. Next base: position 190,428 of record VWZT01009300.1, read on the forward strand.
CCAATCTATCTTACTTTGAGGCACAGTTAGCACTGCAATGAGCTTCCACTGTGCAGCCATACATTAGTTGTTCTATTCCTACAAAATGGGCTCTAAATCTGTACAGATACTATCAACAAAAACAAATAACTCCCACAAAGTTTCAAGATAGGTCAAGGCATAATTTAAAAACTGACTTGAAATACGGAGTTTTGCCTAAACCTTTTTTAATTTCGCTTTGCTTGGCACAGCAAGAATTCTGTGGGCACACACGCATGTCCTGTCAGTGAGGAAGACAGGTTACTGTCAAGTAACTTGTGTGCATGAATATTTGGCTTATGCCCAAAATAACTCTGGAGGAAAACCCCACCTAGCCTCAAACCTATTGACATTGACACCAGTGAACATTGATTTGCTCACTCCCAACGTCCTGCTTGCTGCATCCAGTTGTGCGAACTTCCTTCCCCTGGGAAGAGTTTAGGCAGGGGTCCTCTGGTCATGTGTAGGTTTGCAGCAGAACTGTGCTGCTTTCTGGAAACAAAAATCGGTGTGATGGTTCTGATATTGCAGTGGCAGAGCCTGAAGCTGGCAGCAAAAGTTGCTACTCTGCTTTACCTGGACCCAGACAGGATGGGGCTACTTCCATTGGGTTCTGCCTGCTTCAGATCCTTCCTCAGGCACCGAGAACTGTCCAAATTGCTGTAAACAATCCCATGCAACACTGCTCTCCACTTCCCAGAAATTTCAACACAAAAAAGAACGGGAAATACATTGCTCTGAGCAAAACAGGTGCAAAAATAGGTTGAAACAGGTTAAAAAAGCACGGTAACCCCCACATGCCCCCAAAATGTGACCTAGTGACAGCTACTGGACAAAAGGCTACAGTTTCAGCCCCAAAACATCAGCTAAATGCCATCAAAATCCAGGGTTAGCTAGCACCAGTGTGTGTGTTTTTAGCAGCTATCTGAAGGCTTTACAGTCACGGTTTTGCTTGCTGAGATGTTTCCTCCCACCAAAACATTTGGTCTGTACCTTTTGTCTTTATTTATTACCTTATATTTTCCAAGAATAAACAAGACATTTTATTTTTCTGCTAGTATTCTGAGTTCATTATATTTGTTATTGAACCACCTGCCCATCAAACTGGAGCTCATAAATCTCCTCATCTGGCCAATTTAAAAAAATGCAATTAATTTGCCCTTTGCCTTGCCATTTAATATCATGAATAAAGTTACTGAGACACCTCATCCCACACCTGTGCTTGGTAGCTCACTCTTCATTATTGCTTTGTGTTGACAATTCTGCAGCCCATTTTCAGTCTCCTCTCTCTTATTGCCAGCCTGATCTCAATTAATTTTTTTCAATAAGATCTTGAGACATTATTTAAAATGCTCCTTATGATGTATTGCTTCCCGTATATGTCTCCATTGGTAAAAAAGCAGGAAAGTTCACAGGACACTATTTATGTTTAATACAGCAGAATCATTTACTGCCTGTGATTCACCTGTCCAGACACTTGCAGATTCATAACATATGCTCTATATTTTTGATAAGGATTGAAAATTAATCCATCAAAAGCAAGAGACACTAGCTAACTCCATAATTTTCAAATTTTTTTTGCCTCTTGTATCAGACCCATTTTTAATAATTTTTCAGAAAAAAATAGGCTACTTCCTATTCAGGTGTACAGACCTTGTTGTATATTCGGTCCTTCCAAACTACTCTCCCCTGCCTAAGAACGGATTTCCTGAATATTTCACAGTAATTTTTTAGTAATCTCAAACATTATTCTTCAGAGGAATAGTACAGGAAAATACAGCTCAGCCCTTTGAATTCCATGGGAGATTTCATTCTTTGCCAAACCCGTGCCCCTTCCAATGTTTCACATTTGCCTTTAGGTGCGAGCTCTCTCCCTGATGCCCCTGGGTCATGCTCCCTCCCCACAGCCCCACACCCTGGCAGTGCTCCTGAAACCCAGGCAAATGCCATATATTACATCCTAGAGATGCTGTTGGATGGACACAGCAGTGGAGAGTGGGTGGCTGCTCTGCTCCCTCTCCTGTGGGTAGCACGAGACAAACCAGCCTACTGCAAGAGGGGAAAGGAATTGATCCTGCTGTATGGGGTCCAAATAGTTGAAGTATTTTGTCCAGAAACCCTCAGGTGCTGAACAAGCAATTATGTGAAAGAGCTTACTGGCTGATTTTTTTTTCCAACTGCTTTTAGTGAATGGCAATTGGCATGCAAATAAAAATAAAGAGAGAACTTATGCTAGCTGAAATGTTATGAAAAAGTTATATAATTTAAAGTAAAGTTTAATGCTCCATTAGCTCATTAAATTAAATTAAAGAGAGTATGTTGGTTTTTTTTTTTTAATTTATTTTAATGCAGTGTCAGAAGTAGTACTGCATTTCTGGGAGAGTTATTTTTGACTGATTGCTGTATGTGCTTGTGGTGGTTTAGTTTGCATCTTTTACTTTTTGTGAGATAAGGATTAGAAGAAAGGGCAAAGCAGGCTCAAAACTTTAAAGAATACAAAGAAGTTTATTACTAACAGAACTAAAGGTAATAAGAAGAATGATAATGATAAAAATTAAAACAAACCCTCTCTTTCCCTCCAGCACTTCCCCCTAATAATTTCCATACTTGCACAAAGGATAACATATGATTTCAGGTCAGAATTGCAGTCTTTAAGTCTCATTCATATTTGAAAGAAAAAGAGGTTTCTTCTGCTCCAGTG
>VWZT01009300.1:193739-216476 GCA_013397055.1 Pachycephala philippinensis
GGGGCTCGGCCCGGCCCGGCAGGGCCTGGCGGGCCCGGCCCCGCCACCCCTCCGGCTCAGGGACCGGAAAAGAAGAGAGCACTTCCCCTCACCAGTGCCCTTTTATATGCAAAATCGTGAGAAGCGATTGGTCTAAAACCCTGTCCATCAACTCAGTCTCTTCAAACCACCACAGTGCTGTTTGGAGATTGTGTACTGTAGGTGTGTAAGCAATTTTATGGCTATGCCAACACATTTTATAATAAAATTTTACATTAAAATTACAGCTATATAGCATAATGAGCTATTCTTTTTCCTTTTTATAGCATGTCCTGCCATGCATCCAATACACACAGAGTGACTTTCTGGCTTACAAGCCTTCAAACCATTAGAACACCAAGGAGCTGTGAATTAAGCGCAGTGCAATGGCAGCATTCATGCTCGTGTATCAAACCAGAATGAGAATTGCACGGCCTCTCAAATATCAAACTTTGGGGCTGAGGCATTCAGTGGGTCTGTGACCTGACAAGGCAGGATGATTAATTGCACACATATTCCCTCAGAGGTTTTCCTGCTCATGCTTCCTGCAGCAAAGATTGTGAGCTTGACAGATCAGCATAGCAGCCTCTTAAGATGCCAGAAAGGGAAGTGGTTGGTCTCTGATTGAAAGTTAATGGAGGAATAGCAGCTGTTCCATGCTGAGGGGAAAAAAACCCCAAAACAAACAGGCTTTGATTCTCAGAGAAACCACACACAGGAATAAGCTGATTTTTCGATAACTCTGGCTATGGGATTTCTGTCAGAGATCGGAAGACTATATTTGCATGATAGAATAGGAGTCATAATTAGAAATTCAGCTGTGCTTCCTTTCATCTGATTATTGAAATATAAGCCACTGCCTGAGTGTTTTTCTTTTCTTATTAAACACTGTTCTAGGTGTCTCCTCTTCCACATGTTTGTTCTTGGCTTTAAGATGCTTTGGACATTTAGGCTAAAGTTTGCAGAAACCCTGATTTGGCAGGCAGCTCCCATATTTGCAGTGCTGAGCAGAGATGCTTGCACAGCACTTCCCTTCTGTTCACAGGCAATCCACACAGTCCCGCTGTCGGACCAGACCCACTGCCAATTTTTAATAGTTTTCATTTTTCAAGTAAGCCTTAGCAAATTGCATTAGACACTTCCTCAAGACTGCTTAAGTCCTACCACTTTATCTATTAAAAGATTTTAAACATCGACCAGTGTTTCCCTTTCCACATTTCCCAGCTGGACTCTGACGGGATAACACACGCTGGATGGATGCTTCCATGCTGTGTGTGAAATGAGCTGAGCTGTGTGGCAGCCCTCTGCAGACACACCTGCTCCTGTGGGCATGACCCCACAGCCTGCCCAGCAATGAGGGCTCCCAGAAGCAAACTGCAGACAGGGAAACCCCACAGACAGCAGCACCAGGGCTGGGGTGGGCAGGGGCAAGCTGAGCTGGGGCAGCAGATACACAGAGAGCTCTGCACTCTCACGCCTCGCAGACATCTTCCTTCTGTTCTAGGACAAATCCCTCAAAACACACCTGGAAGTGCAAGTCTGGAAACTGAGACCTGTGCTACCTCCCCACTGCGCTTCCCAACCCGCATCCTGCAGCACCTACTGAAGAGCGCAGTTGAAAATAGTCCTTCAAATCCAGCAGTCTGTGCTGGACCCCTGTCAAAGGGCTCCGTTTTTAGCAAAGATCATGGGTAATGATCTTCTAAAATGCCCCTGGATTCTCCCATGACATCCCTCATCTGCTCCAAGTTTGAATCAAGCTGTTCATTCAGCAGTTAAATTTTCTAACTTTGTGAAATCTTGTCTGTTACTGGCAACACAGAAACACACAAGCAGGAAAAGTGCAACAAAAAATGCTCCTCTTACTGCAACTTCTAAAATGAGCCTTAGAAAGAGAAAGATACTGTATAAACAAATTGATTCAATTGCACTACATGAAAGAGAAGGAAGGTCTTACTGAAGCGGAGCAGTAGACGGCATGCCAGAACAAAATTCCTCAAAGCAATGGCATATAAATATTGAATAAAATGCAAAAGCCAACTCTGCAGATGGCTCTGGGAAAAGCAGCCTCTCTGGCTGCAAACGTGTTTCAGAGAATACACCACAAAACCTGGAAATCTGCAAAGCCAAGGAGGAAATCAGCGAATAATCCGCTAGAGGGAAATCCCCAGCTTCCACAATCAAGTACAGGGATTAAAAAGACATTTCTCAATCAATGAGGGATGGGATGGGATGGGACAGGACAGAAGAGTGAGTTTAAGGATTTTGACCTTTCCCCTTAACATCACGCACTGCCATGTCAGGCATATACCTACTGCTGGTCTTTGCATACTAATTTAGATATTTAATTTGGGGTGTTAATCTCCCAGCAAAATAATTTCATATCATCTCTGTAGCCATTACTTTCTTCCAGAGGCCTTTGCAAATGGAATTTCCAACAGATTTAAATACATGATTGCCAATCAAGTGAGCTGAGTCCACTCAATTTGCTTCTTGCCTTTTGCTCAGAGAACCAGCTGTACAATTCACTCACAAAAGCTTCTGAAGCAAAGCAAGAGAGGATTTTGTTAATCTGGATTTGTGAGCCCCAAGCTACTGGCTTAAAATTTCATGATGAATCTGTGTCACTGTGTATTTCCTTCTCCCTTGGGAAAACAAAGGGTGGATGTATGTAGAAAATCAGGCTTATTCCTCTTAACTGTAAGAAGTTACCAAAGAGAAATAAATGAGGAGAATTTGGCATCACCTTACCCAGATAACCAAACCACCCCACACTGGCAGCTCTATGTGATTTGCAGAGTGTGAAAAAGTAGCATATATTTATAAAAAAATAGCAACCAAGCCCCCAAATCAGACAGACAATGCAACGTTTCATGGGTTGCTGAGGCAAGAGAATCCAGTGGATGCAAGCAAGGCCACAGCAGTGAGACACAAGTGAAACAAAACACAGTGTCCTTTGCAGGACAGCTCTTGCAGAAGTTGGCAGGTTTTCTTTCCTCTGTGAAGATGACAGCTCACAGCCTCTCTGCACCCAGTATATCCAGCACTATTCTCTTCAGTGGGCTGACAGAAGGTACCAGTGTGAGCTGGACAGCAGCCGCCTTCAAAGGGGTGATGTTTAACACACAGAATGGGAAATTTTTCTTGCAAGAGGTATTTTTCATCTACAGGACTGGAGGTGCTTGAACAAATGCAACCAATGCCAACTGGATCTTTCATACAGAGTAACGTGCCAAGAGGCATCGAGTTTCTGCCTCTATAAACATATTTCCTTAACTTGCTTTGAAGGAACAGCTATCCCACTGTGGACTGGGACCAGATGGCACTCCAAAAGTCACATAGCAAGTAAGAAGGGGAGCAGGGAATGACCTCCAGTCACTCTGTTGCCCTTGCTGTGCATCACCCTCATCACTGGGCACCACAGTGTGTACCAGAAATCTTACGAAAATCACTTCTTAAACACACAACACAATTAATCTGAAAAGGACACTGGGCAATTAAAGCAAGTTTGTCATTGTGCCTTGTGCCAACTAAGCTTTCAGGTTTTCAAATCTAGCACTTTTCTCATCCTCAGGAAGTATTTCTGCTATGTGTTAAAATCACAATGAAACCCAAGGTATTTACACATTATACTAAGAATATCAGAGATTAGTACAATGCACAGTATGTTTAGAATTGCAGAATTGTTAATGTAGATTAAAATCCTTTGCCAGTAATCACTCACTTTCCTGACCCAGCCACAAAGCTTTTCTTTGCTGCACTCCAGAGCTGCCAAGCTGCACAGCTGGTCCCAAGGGGGGCCAGTCCTGCTGGGGCATCGACGAGTGCCATGGAACTGCTCTGGCCTCAGCCCCTGGCTGTGGCATGCAAAAATGTGCTCCTGGAGACTGCCAGAAATACGGAACTCTCTGTGCTGAGCAAGTGGACTAGAGGTGGTACTCCCATCACACACAGCAAGGAGCTGGGGCAAGCAGAGAAACCAGACCCAGCCAGATTCCATGTCCAGCCTGCTTGTGTTTTCTGGAGCATCCCCTTGGAGGGGGCCTTCATTGAGCTGCTGTGATTGGGATAGGCACTTCAGCAGCAAACACCCACAGCACTACAAGGAGTTGCTGATGTCCTTCTCGGGTGATGTGAGTCACACCATGACACACAGTTCTCCTCAGCAGACACTCAGGTACTGCACTGTTGGGGGAAGGTGCTGGTAAAACATACTCATGTAAAAACTCTACTGTAAAATCCCTGCTCCTTACAACCTGGAGCATTCATGGAGAGGATATCTGAGAGGGGCCAAGAAAAACTGTAGGGACTGAATACCACCGAGGCAATAAAGTGAGATCCAGTATTTAATCATCTTTTCCAATAACTGTTTCATTTTTTTTTAAAGTATTTCTGAGAGATTTCTACATTTCGTCACAGTGAATGGGTGATGATGAAAGATTTTGTCTAGACAGAAGGTAAAGTTTGAATTTTAAAATTAAGTTCTACACAGTGGGAAAAAAAACAAATCAGCACAATGCTATGTTTGTCTTAAAGCTTAAAAAAAAGGAAAAAAAAGAAAGAAAAAAGAAAAAAACCTCAGAAATTAAAACACCCAAAGCAATCAAATTTTATTATTTTGGAAATATGTTCTATCTAAAGTAAATATTTTAAATCTTTAGTATTTTACATTAGCAAAGATCGCTTTGTGGAGATGGAATTAACATCATCAGGAAGTTTTATAAACTGTCTCAATTTCTGGGTAGCTGCTCTTCAGCACTAACAGCACACAGCGTATTTGGTGCAGTGTAGATTTTCTTATTTTTTTGGTAGAATATACTTATGTAGTGCCATAGCAGACGAAGCAATTAGCTGGCATTTCATGGGGCAATCTCCCAAGAACAATCCTGAGATGACAGCAACTCCACCACAGCTCAGACACTGGAAGGAGACACAGCTGGGTGCCCCACAGACTTGCAGGTGTGTCAGGCTGCCCCGCCTGAGACCTTCTCGCAGGTGTTTCTTTTCCATGAGCAGCCTTGCCACTCACAAATGCTTCTTCTTTTTTATTGCCTCTGCCCTGACAGCCAAGCTCTTGGCACAGATGGTCAGGACCACAATGAGGACTCCGACCAGGAATGTCACCACGGGCCAGAGGAAGCAGTGCAAGAGGACAGTCTCATCATGGGTGCGCTTCAGCATCACATCATCTGGCCTGTGAAGAGGAGGAGCAGAAGATGGAGAAAACATAAATCAGCATAATATCATCAATTCATCATAAGTGGAAGTCATCTAACATGGAAAGAGTAAAGGTGCTTTATTTGCCAAAGTGTTAGAAAATTATTAAGTGGAGCATTTCATTCACTGCTTTCATTTATCTTTTTATCACCAGCACTCGTGGCAGACTGTGAGAGCATTCCACTTGCAGTGTTTACAGGCTAACAAGCTCATTTGGATTAAAAAAGAAAAAAAAAAGAAAGAAAAAAAAGTGTTGGTGCTTTACTGTCTTCCAGGGAATGTGGTCATCATTAACAGCCATGAGAGATACAGTGGATTGTGACTGTGGATTGCAAAACCACTCTGGCAGAAACATAATAACAGGCAGCATTTATTCTTATCTACCTTAAATGTTATCAGGCCCTGTGAAATGGATTTAAACAGTAATTAAAGCTTTGCTTTTAGCTTTGAGCACTGGTGTGTCTGTGGGGCTGCACGGAGGCTCCTGATGAAGGAAGCCCTGGCTGTGGTTTGGGTCTGGCAGAGACAAGTCCAGCTGGTCAGCACTGGGCTGCTGGTGGCCCAGGCTAGCCCAGCTGCTCTGGCAGGCAGCAGCCTGCACAAAATCTATCCCCACGAGGACTACAGCCTGCCCAGGGTGGCCCAGGCTCCCAACTCAGCTCCTTCCCAGCAGTGGCTGTTTCAGCAATAAGCTGTGATTTGGTGCTGCAGACAGCAGTGCCTCAGTGGACTTGAGCAGGCTCCTACAGGGACATTTTTGTGAGAATCCCACAAGGCTCTGAACCTCCATGCTTCCACCAGCAGCACCTAATGCACAGTCATGGTTGGGTCCATGACAGGTTTATACATCTCCAAAGGGAAATGGAGGGAGGAGGAGAATAGCAGGAGGAGGCATCTTGAGACATTTGGATATTTAGCTGTGCCACGTGTCTGAAAGATCTGTTGTCCATCTGTCTCTTCCAAGTCTGGGATGTTGTTTGGGAAATGTGATGGCAGGTTTTCCTCGTCTCTGGCTCTTTCTGCTCTCCCTTACATTTTAACTGTTTTTAAATCAGTCTTGTGGCAATTGCACTTTGCTGTTGCTTTCCCATCTACAGCCAGAGACACACAGTCATCTGGAAAACTGTCTGCAAAGGAGAGAAACAGAACTTTCTCCAATTAGAAAAATTCCTGTAGTCTTGACTCATGTTGGTGCTCACTTACGTCGCATACTCCCATCTCACGTCGCTTCGTCAGCGCCACCTGACACTTCTTGGAGCAACAAACCTCACAGCCTAAAATCCTGCCAACCCAGGCTCCTCCAGCAGTGTCCTGGGAATTAAGGTCTCCTAACACAGTGGCACATGAGAGCAGATACCTGTCCAATGGCTGTGGTCTCTCTCCCATGATAGCTTTGTCCTGATCAGAAAGCAGCACCAAGAAAGAATTCTCTGTAGGAGAAAAAGAAGGACCTCTTTTTCCTTCACTGAGAAATTGAATGGAGACATTTGCAAATCTACAGAGTTTTATCAATCCTTAAGGAGCTACTGGAGCCAGACTGCCAAGCTACAACTGACACCAGATTTAATTACACCTGCATTTGCATTTGGGGGTTTCTCTCACCCAAAATTGCTGTGTGGAGAATCCTCTGCACTGTGCCAGCTGAAAGTCCCCGAGGCTGGCACCATGGATCTCTCTTTGTTTCTGTAGTAAGGAGCAGAATAAAACTCAAATTGTGAGCAGCTCAGCTATAAAATTTGAAATTCAGCAGCATAAAAATATCAAAAGAATCCCAGGTGTATTCAATAGTGGAACGCATGAATTCTGCACAACCAAAATCCTCCAGATATATAAGCAGGCACAGGTAGAGACTATAAATTGAATAAAGTACTATTAACTTTATGGGTGCAAACTCACCAATCTGTGCACCTGAACAGAAAAATCCCTTCACAAGAGGTATAGTACTGCTCCCTCATAGTTACTGTATCATCACCTGTGAATAACAGAGTGCTAATGGGCAAGGAGGCCATAAGAAGGCAACACTCAATCTTCACAGCTCTGAACTTATTAGTGACATTGAATTTTAAGTATTTTTTTAAGCAGATGTTAGTTCAAAAATAAGGGGCAAGCAAAAAACCAAGAAAATTGGATTCAATTAAAGGAAAGAAAATACGATTGGGGAAAGCAAGATATCCTTTTGACTGAATCTCAAATGTTTTGAAAAACATAGGTACCAAAGGTAGCAGCAATGGATGTCAAACATTCGTTATAGGTGTGACTGTGACTTAGTAACTTAAAAGATTTTCCCTTTTGGAAAAGAGTCAAAGACAGGGCCTTTAATTAAGTCTTGAGATGAGGTTTGGGTTTAGATGGGTATTACTGCTATTCTTAGATACAGCAAGAGTCCCTGTGCACTGGTGCGGCCTCACCTTGATTCCTGTGTGCAGTTTTGGGCACCACAAGATAGGAAAGGTGTTAAGCTGTTGGAGAGTGTCCAAAGGAGGGACATGAGGATGGTGAAGGGCCTTGAGGGGAAGCCGTATGAGTGGCTGAGGTCACTTTGTTCAGTCTGGAGAAGAGAAGATTGAGGGGAGACCTCACTGCAATTACTTCCTCACAAGAGGAAACAGAGGGGCAGACACTGATCTCTTCCCTGTGGTGACCAGTGACAGGACCCAAGGGAATGGCCTGAATCTATGTCAGGGGAGGTTCAGGTTGGATATCAGGAAAAGGTTCTTCACCCAGAGGGTGGTTGGGCACTGGAACAGGCTCCCCAGGGAAGTGGCCACAGCACCAAGCCTGACAGAGTTCAACAAGCATTTGGACAGTGCTCTTGGGCACATGGTGTGACTTTTGGGAATGGTCCTGTGCAGGGTCAAGAGCTGGATTTCATGATCCTTGTGGGTGCCTTCCAGTTCAGAATATTCTGTGATCCTGTGGCACTTGAAACACAGTAATGTAACTGCTTTGGGTTTGCTGGGGAAAGCTAGCAGTTTTGACTTTTCATGCTACATTTTTAAAGGTGATTTGCCTGCTCCCACAGTCTGAAGGCTTGCTGTTTTACTTGGAACCAGAAAAGGAAAGGTTCTCTGTCCCTGGGGAAGACCTCTCATGGTAAAGATCTGTCTTTGCTGGAAAACCTAACAGCATCACTCCCCTGGTGCTGAGGCAGTGATGTTGGACACAAAGCAGGTACATCATGCCTGGAAACACGTTTCTTTTCCCTATGAAAATCAGCAGATATAATTAAATTTGTTGCCTTGTTCCTGTAAGTACAGTGTCTTTAATAAACCTATCTTTGCTCTGTGACTTCCATATAGTACCTCAGTTCAAAGATGTTGGCAGAGGGGTTGCATGTATTTCCCCTAAGCTTGATTATTGGCTATCTCTTCCTTCTAGCAGTGCTGCCATTCAGGTTTCCAGTAAATGCAAAGCCTCTTGAGGGGATGCATCCAAAGTCCTAACACCAGTTATCCATGCACAAAACAGCAGCAGAGGCAAGAAGGAGACAAAAGAGGGGGACAAAAGGGAGAAACCCCCCAATAATTGCAAGCCATGCTCAGGCATTCAGAGCTGGTTCTTGCTGTAAACAGTGATGGCCACTGTGCAGCACCACTACTGTCCAGCAGCGGTCCCAGGGTGAAAGAACAAACAAACTGGGGAAAAAAAAATCCCTGAAGAAGTCTCTACCTTAACCATGAAAACACAGCTTTCCCTTTCACTGATCAGACAAGGAGGGAGGAATTCTGTTTTCATTGCTAAAAGGTGAGACCAGGACTTATTTTTAGCAGGACTTTGAGCTCAGGGCTAGACCCTTGTGGAGCTCTGAGCAGGGCTAACTGGATTAGTTGTTGCATTATACAACACATCCCTGTTAGGTTCTGCCAAGTAGTTCAAACAGACACCAGATCAGAGCCTTCAGAGCAATTCCTGAACATCATGGGAAGAATTGCAGTGCAGGGATTACCAAAAAGTCATGCCGGACCAAAAGGTTACAGGCACATAAACACTTCAGTCATCACTTATGAACCACGCTGTGTACCTCATGTTGCACAACAAAAGCTGACAGAGATGGAGGTGCAGGATAGGGAAACCTTACAAATATTTTTGTATTCAAAAAATCTGGATTTAATTATGTTTGTAATACCCTGATTTTTCCCACAGATAATCACGTCCCTTCGCTCTGACAAGCAGTCATTTTTTCCCTTATTGTTGCAAGATGCAGAGATCCTCAGCTGGGTGGCTGCATGCAGAGGCACCACGGTGTTTTACTGACAGTAAAGTCCTTTCCCCCTCGGGCTCAAGCACTGCTCCACAGGTGCAGGGAATTAATTTAGAAAACTGTGAAGTACCAGAGCAAACCAAGATTTATGTTCCAACGTTCATGGATAAGCAGCCCTACTACCTGAGCACCCTTGGCTTATACACATAATTATTCTGAGATAAGTCAGAACCCTGCAGGATACCCCAACAACATACAGGTTGTCACTAATCACTTGAGAGGGTTTGCTCTTCAAATCTCTGACGAATTTGTGTACAGCATCCTGCAGCAAACACAGAGGAGGTGAAAGCATGGCTGGCTTGTCTGCTGTGCCACAGCAAAGGAAACACAGAGTGTTCTTGTGTATGGGACAAACCCAGAGCTAAAATGCAATAACGCCACAGAAATCAGCCCCTAATAAGAAATGACTTGACACAGGTTGCACTGCCTGTCCCCATATGGCATGAGACAGAGAGGTCTGAGCTCATGGCAGTCTTAGTTTCTCTCTTTTTGTTCTTGTTGTGGATGTCAATGAACCCTGGAACATGAAGAAATAAAGGGACATGATCTCCCCCATCCTGCCTGTTCCCGTGGGTGTCCCACCTTGGGACATGCAGCTGTGGCCCTTGTTTGCATGAGGTCATGACTGCAGACCCCCAGGACACTCGGTGTGAGATCCAGAAGACTGAAGCCCAAGAGCTCAGTGCCTTCTCAAACCTTTGGCAACAGCCTGAGAACTTTATCTGAGTTTGTCCTTTATTTTGGGATCTGAAACACTGGAGGCTGGTTTCTGCTGTGCAGGGCTTCCTTCAGACTGGGGTATCATCATGTCAACAGACAGGCACCTTCACCTGAGATCCAGAAAAGCAACTTCCCCATGCAACTTGAACCCGTTGTCCCAAAGCTTGTCAGAGAAGAGTGGGACACTAAAGGTAAGTGCCTACAGTAGCAAAGCAAAACCTCACTCTTCAGTAAAGCACTGAGCTCCAAGCTAAGCTGCACTTTGGCTCCCTAGGATAAATGTCAGGCAGCTGGTTTTGCAGGGCAGTTTGATTTACAATAACTAAGAATGGTTGAAATTGCCAAGTCTGTTTCTCATCCCTTTTGTATAACTTTGAACTGCAAGAATGGCGTCCCATTTCTAGTATTTTCAAAGCAACCTGTTGAAATGTGCACCACCAAACTGAAGGGAGATGTTACCCAACAGTTCACTCTGCCTGTAGCAACAATTCTGACAATGAAGCTGAAGTAAATTCCATTAAGAGGAGATGATGTTCATTCATTGCCTGTATTTTACCTTGACTTTTATTCCGCTGTTTCAAAAGGGAGAGTATTAATATTACAAATACTAGATTATCTAAGGAACTATTTACTGTATGTTTTATACAGACTGACAGGGAACAGTTAGCTTATCCACACAGCGAAAAAAACACTGTCAGAAAATGTGCACACTTCTATTTTGAAGGGAACAGACTTTTCCCTCAGTTTGTTATGGTTCCTTTTTACGGCTTCGCAGGCTGCTTAGTCATCATTGCTCTAAAAGTACACCCAAGCAAGCACATTCCTAATCAGCAGAACTTATCTCCCAAAGCTCAGTGCTATCTCCAGAAGAAAATAGATGGGGTACACATTTTGGCTTAGACTATCTCCTAGTATCTCTGGCAGCGAGCCTCTCTTATGCTGTGTATGAATTGTTGTACAATCAGCAAAAGGCAGTGTTTCAAGGCAGCCATTGTGCTGGCAAGAACTTTTAGCACTATAGGATTCAGCATCTTTAGGGAAAAAAACCTTGCCTGAGGGCTGCACAATTCCTCAGTGCCAACTTACATAAACGGCAGGTGCTAGGCAGCATGCAGCCTCAGAAAAACTTTGTCTTTGCTTCACCCAAAATGTGATGTGAGAATCAGCTCACATAGCTCCGGACACCTACCACCCTACTCTCCTTTACAGGACAGAAATAAACATCTCTGGGCATCTGACCTGTATCAGGCATTTACTTTGGGGTAAGAGGTAAGGCTCCTGTTTCTCTCCATTGACTAAAAAGGTTAACTTTCACATAATCTTTTCCACACCAGGTTAGATGTACCCTAGCCGTGACTTCTCCTGCAGACAATCCCATGTTTCTGACTCTCCTGCTCGCTTGGGCAGTGACTGCTGCAAGTCCCAGTTCTCAGGAGCACAAGGAACTGGCAACACCTGCCTGCCCAGAAAAACCAAAATCATAACTTGGCTCCTGGTTACCAGATCCAAGTATTGGCACCTTGTGGACCAGAGGACTCCCAGGAAGGTCCCTGACAGGTCTGATGTCATCACACAGGCTGCCCTAAATTTTAACCTCTTCATGCTGTAAGCAGTGTTTCTTGCCCCTCTAAAGGAAAACATTGTGCTACAAAGCTTTGGTGGTGTCCCTTTGCAAAGAGTTAACCAGGGACAACAAACTCACCCTGTGCATGCTGACGAGGTCTACAGCATCTCCTGGGAGACAACAATTACAGCCAGCCTAGGACAAACCTGAAGCCCCAAGGCACTCAGCAGGACACCCACAGGAGTCAGGCATTTTCCTGCCTGCCTCCCTGCTCCAGCTCCCTGGTTCACTCGAGGCCTGAGCACACTGGCATCCACTTTCTTCCTGTTTGTCTTTCTGAACTTAAATATCTGCTGCCAGCTCCCACACTGAGCCCTGAACTGCACCTGCAACTCACGAGCTATTCCCTCATCTATTTAACTTCCAAGTGTTTGTGGGATAGGGCTAACCTCATCCTGCCACCACATTACCTTTTATTTCCTGGCATATCACCATCAGAAAGACAGGAAAAAGGATTCCCTCCCCTTTCTGTTTACTGAAGGACGGAAACCACACGTCACTGTCATACACATGGAAGTCACATCAAGATTGGCAGTAAAAGTAAGAACTGAAAAAGAAGGGGAGATGCTTTAGGTTACAACTTTCTACTCTGCAAGCATGTATGAAACCTGGCAGTTCTGTGGCTGTTTATTACACATGTCTGATCTGTGAGCACAATTCCTGAATTAGTTTGTGGTATTTACTGATGTTCCCTCTTCTTCCATGAACACAGTAGGTTTTCTTTTCTGTGAAGGAAAGGAATGTTAACATCCAAGCCAGAAATTTGCCATCTGAGTGTTAAAAGCCATGATGTTTCTGCCACACAAATTGCATGTTTTAAGGAAAACTTTCCTCAGAGTTTTATGTTTTTACTTCAAGTGGTAAAAATACTCCTTTTCTTTCCATATAGTTTTTCATCAACAGAGCTGTCTTGCAAAGTTCTGCACTGAGCTCTGTGTGACAAACCACATCACTCTGGAGGGGGTCTGCACACGTGTATATACATATGCATGCATTTATGTATAATTTCAAACAGGACCAAAGGACAGCTGTTAAGCAGATGCATAAGCACTCCTGCCTAGCCAAAGGGAGATTACTCACCTCAAGTGCTGGTTAAAATAACATGTAAATGGCTGAGAACCCACTTTCTCTTTCCAGTATTTCTGCTTGAACGTGACGTTCTCAGAGTTCTCCTGATCATCTCTTGCACAGGGAGGGATGTATGAACACTGCCAAGACACATTGCAAAACAGAGTTACTTCTGTGCCCAAGAACTCAGGGCATCACTGCTCTGCATTTTCCTCATGATACCAGCGTGACTGAAATGGACAGAGAATAATAAACAAAAGCTCCAAAGAAACAAGAAAGAAACATTAGTTATACTTCACTTCAATTGCTAATTATTCTGTGCAGGTACTGGAAAAGAATACAGTAGCATTCAGAAAGAAAAGAAAGGCTTTGCCATGTTTGTTCCACTCTTAAAACAAACCTCCTCATAACATCCTGGGGTTTGGCATGATGAATGTGAAAATGATAATTTCATTTTGATGTATTTCTAGCCAGCTGCATGGATTGGATGTGAATAACTTCCTATTTTCACTGAGACACGTAATCACAAGTTCTTTTAAGTATCATTCTAAAACAACACAAAGAGTCCAGCAAGCTTCTCCAGATGATGGGATATCTGGCTGGTGTCCGCTGACAAAAGAAGGTATTCTCCCACTGTTACAACACAGGGGAACAAGCAAAAAGGTTCACAGCCCTGCTTCAGCAGAAACGTTCAGCATCTGCTTCTGCTGTACAGAAGTCAAGGAGAGTTGAGCATGCAGCTGAGCTATCTGCAGATCTCACCCTCAGACATCTGCTTCAAAGCCCAGAGATCAAAGGAAATTCATTCCCCAGCTTGGTACCCTTGGGACTGGGCTTTCAGAGGCTCCCCTTTGGGTCACACACACACGTACCAAGCCTTTGACACACCGCTCTTACCTCCTAGCCACAGGCAGTTAAAAAATAGAAAACAAATAGTGCACTGAATCAAGTGTCAGCACTATCAAGGGTTCAGTGTCCAAGCACAATGCCTCCCATTTTTCCCAGGAATCCATACAGGAGATCATGACAGGAGGTGTTGAACCACACTGAGTAACAGAGCTTAACCGATCCTCCATAACACAGAGGCTTTTCACCCTGCAGGACGTATGGACACCAAGGCTCCAGGTGCACACACAGAATTTTAATTCCTTTAAAACTGGGAGCTGCAAACAGAAAAAAGTGTGACTGGGAAGGTAGCTAAAAAGCCTCCTACTTAGGAAGGAGGAGGAAGAAGGAGGTGAAGGGTATGGGAAGCCCCTAAGGGCATGCCCACATATGATCACAACATTAATTTCTCCACGGTATCCTGAAGGCAGTAACAACCAGGAGTCATACCCTCTCTAACATGAGAATAAAGATCATTCACTGTGCCCAGTGAGTGCTTCCTCTCCTTCTGCTGAGGTTTCACAGGGGCCTACCCTGCCCCCAGCTGCACACTACACCTAAGATGCACAGACCTACAAGTCCATGTCCACCATACGTCTTGAAGATTTGCCATTCCAAGGGCAAGGGAGGAATCTCAGGATTTTATTTCCCTGATCATGTAAAATCTGACCACTTCTGTCAGCACCTGCAATTGCTGCCAGCGTCTTGCCTGCTTCAGACTGAAAGAATCTGCAAGGTCTTCCTTGCTGCGTCCAAACTGGAACCTGCCTTTTCCACATGCAAGGATCCCCATCTTGGACTGCTGTCTGGTGTTGCCATGGCACAGAGGTCCCTTTAGTTCCCTGTTCACAGGACCCTAAACAATGATTGTTTCACTGCTGCTGCTGAAGGACAGAAAAAAGCAGCAACACCACTCTACTTCAGAAACCAGAATGCAAGATTAATCTTATACAGTTGTTGCCATCTTAGATAATATTCCTTGGTCAGGAGGGTTTTTGGTTTGGTTGTCTACTTTGAAGACATCAAACACCCCCTTT
The DNA here is from genome assembly GCA_013397055.1 of Pachycephala philippinensis. Taxonomy (NCBI): domain Eukaryota; kingdom Metazoa; phylum Chordata; class Aves; order Passeriformes; genus Pachycephala; species Pachycephala philippinensis. The sequence goes on from VWZT01009300.1 coordinate 208,570, forward strand.
TTCCTCCACACTCCCAGTGCACAAACACATCTGTGCATCAGCTGGGCAGAGTCAGCAAATTTGGCACGAAGACACCTGAGAGCACTGCTGGCTCTGCTCTGCCCCCCTGACAACACCAACATGCTGCACCATCCCAGCTGCTCCCCTCCTCCCTGCTTGGCCTGGGGTCCAGCACTTCCAACATTCTCCACGCTGATGTTTTGCTTTATGGAGCATTTCCTGCTTTGGAAATGGCACCATATCCCATCAGTTGTGCACTCACTGCCTACATCTGACTGTAGTCACCACCCTGCTCATCCCAAGCCCCCAGCTTGTAGGTAGCCCACAGCTTTTGGGGGCTCTAAAAAGTGCCCCCAAACCAGCCACTATTCAGCCAGCCCACAAAATGCAGAACTAGACAAAACAGCTAACCATCAATATACATTATTTTGCCTAAATTCACACAGCTATCTCAAAACTCCTGTTCCTGTGTTACTGGCTCTAGTACACATATTTTGTCTATCCTCTGAAATGTTTCTTCCTCCTGGCTGATCCTACTGCTGGTCTTCTACGAAAGTGTAACCACCTGACCACTGCTGGCTAAACTTTCTCTGGATCCTTCAGAGACCTTCCACCCCCACAAAATATTACTTGAATCCTTCACAAAGTTCATAACCTGGTGAACTGTTGTTTAGCCCCATCCTGAGTTTCAGGCATAGAAAAAAACAGAGAGATCTGTTTTTCCCAAGAGATGTCCATCTGAACAGACAAGTACCAAGCTTTAATAGTCTCCCAGGACATTCTATCACAGAGTACTTCACATTTTTTTCCCATCAGTCCCCATGCTGTTAGCTCATTATGAAGATACTAAAAGTCGAGTTTTTCAGGACAGGGATTTTTCTTGGTTCGGGAGATGTAAAGGGGCCCACAGACAGTTTCTCCAGGCAACGCTTCTGTATTTTGGCATGCCAAAGCAAGACAGTGTACGGGATTATTGCCAGTACCTACAGGAGGGACACCTGGCACTTGGGCACAACAGTGAATGCTTTCCATAACTCAAAGTTCACATCATTCTCTGCACAAGTGATCCCAGCTGACAGAAAGCATGCTGGATACATTTCTACCTCTTCCTCTTTATCTTCATGTGGAAAACACAAAGGAGACACCCGGGGTCTTGCCATTGATTGATGTGACCTCTCTGCTTCAGCCTGTTGAGGATTAACAACCTGGAAGAGAGGAGTGGTCCCTTTCCAAATATGAATCCCAGGGGCCACCCTGAAACATCAGCTCAATGTGGCAAAGGCCTTGAGCCACAGAGAACACCCAAGGTGCAATCCCAACGTGAACATATCAGCTGCTGCACAAACACTGGAGCTTGTTTGCCTCCCCAGGATGCCAGCACAGTCCCCACCAATCCAAGGTGCATTTTGTCCCTTCCAGACCCGCACGGGCTGGATCTCTCTTTACTCAGCCTCCAAAGCACACTTCTAGGGCACTTTGCTTGACCAGCTGTATCACGCTCCAAAGCAGAGTCAGCAGGCAAATAAAAGGGAATCATAGCCTCACAAATTTTGTTGTTGTGAGTTGATGGATGAAATAACTTCCACTTTGGCAACAGGCAGTTTCTGAAACGTTGATTCTGCAGTCCTCCCTTACAAGACATGGCATGAAATACTGGCATCAAAACATAAACAAATGCCAAGAGAAAGCAAGCTAGGACACCAGTAAAAATGTCAGTGAACAGCTAATACATCTTTACACCAAGGTTTTGTAGGATTTGTATCTGTGTTTGCTGCTGGATGCTCCTGCTTCAGTGTCCCTGCAGATGCCTGGGAAGATTCCTGGTCCTTCTGAACACTTCATCAGGGCAGATATTCTTCCATATCACAGAGAAAGAACAGATGCATGAACTCTTGACTATGGTTTAAGTTCCAGGTTGCATTTCATGCTTTTCAAAGATTAATTCTTGCCTAATTCAGTCACGTTTTTAATTAAAAAAAAAAAAAAAAGACAGACCTCGTAGACTACAAGACAAGTCCGAGAAAGTTTCAAATGCAAAGAGACATCAGGGCTCAAAGTAGAAGCAAGTCAGCCCAACAGAAGACAAAACAAAGTCATTCAGGAGAAGACTTCAAACTCAGTTTCCAGGTGACATGTCGAGGCCCATCCTCCTGGCTCCTGGTGAACCATGGGACAGAGCACGTACCATTTGTTTGGTATGGCAAAGCCCCACAACATGAGCTGAGTACAGATCCACCTGCAGCCCATGGTGGACCACACACCACAACGTCATCATGCTCAGAGGAGGCTGTGACTCTGAGGAAGCCCACGTGGGAGCAGGGTCCTGGCAGGACCTGTCATCCTGTGGAGAGAGGAGCCCACGCTGGAGCAGGTTTTCTGGCAGGACTTGTGACTGTGTGGGGGACTCATGCTGGAGAATTTTGTAAGGAACTACAGCCCACGGGAAGGACCCACACTGGAGGAGGTAATGGAGGACTGTCTCCTGTGCTAGAGACCCAACACTGGAGCAGGGAAACAATGTGAAGAGGAAGGAGTGCCAATGTGTGATGAACTGACCACAGCCCACATTCCCTGCTCCTCTGTGCTGGTGGGAGGGAGGACGTAAAGAAAGTCAGGAGTGAAGTTAAGCTCAGGAAGAAGGGATGGGTAGGGGAACGGCATTTTTAGATTTGATTTTATTTATGCAGTACCCTTCTCTGATTTAATTGGCAATAAAACAGATTAATTTCCCTGAGTCAAGTCCATTTTTCCCATGACGGTAAAGGGTGAGTGATCTCTCCCTGTCCTTATCTCAACCCACGAACCTTTCATAATATTTTCTCTCCCCTGTCCACCTGAGGAGGAGAGTGATACAGCAGCTTTGGTGGGGACCTGAAGTCCAGCCAGGGTCAACCCAGCACACCAAGAAATATGTGAGCTTCTCCTAACTCTGTGAGTGAGTGTCTCCATTCACTACTGGGTGACCTTCCTGGCATGGAAGGGAGGAAGCGCTGCCACAACCATCCCACTGGGGCAGGACATGAGCAGCTGGACTCGCTCCATTAGTACACAAAATTTCCCCCTCCCAGCTGAGTGTACTGAGGGAATTGGAGCTGAGCACCACGTCTAGTTTTCACCTGCATCTGTCAGTGCAGATGATCAGCAGCAGCACAACCCACTGGGAGTGACCAAACCCATGACCCCTCCCAGAGACTTGAGGCTGGGAATGGTGCCCCAGGTGAGACAAGTGGGTGGTAGGGTTTATCCATGGCCCCTGGGGCTGCTTCCAGAGGAATTGCTAGGCAGCATCTGCATAGTTTGCCTGTCACAGGCACCAGCCCAAACACAGATCTGAATGCTTCACCAGATGCACCAGACTCTCACGAAATTATTGTGAAGTTATATTTTGGTATGAAACCTCCTCTGTCATGGGTCATATTTAAGAGAGTCCAAAAATTAAGCCAAATCCTATTTACAAGTGCACAGAAGAGATGACTGCACAACATCTTGTCATGTGGAGCCGTTACAGAGAGAAGTGTGACAGGAGCACGGGCAGGTGTGGAGTGCAGACAAGGAGCAGCAGCTGCTTTGGTCCCCTGCCCAGGGACAGGAATGGGGAGAACCAGGTCCTGCTGCACAGCTGCTAACATCTGTCTTACCAGTCACTTCCCTAAAAGTTTCTTGGGCAAAACAGTGGGCAAATTCTTCCATCCCTGCATTTAACTGCAGATGTAGAAAGGGAAACATCTAAAAAGCCAGCAAGCAGACCTTTTTAGCAGTTCCCCTGTCATTTTCCCCAGCAGAATCATGGCCTGGTCCCTGCACTGGCTCTATGCACTACTGACATAGCCAATGGCCAGAGAGTGATAGCGACAAATTGACTTTGGAATTAATCCCTCTTAAGCCTTATCTCAGAGATTATTATTGCTATCAAGGCAGCTGAAGAAAGGCTACTGTCACTCCAATGAAATTTTTTCCTGTGAGACAGCAATCAAAAAAAAAAAAAAAAAAAAAAAAGAAATCCACAGATCACTCTGACTGAACACAAATGTAATCGTGTCCGGTGCTTTATATATACATTCCTGGATTAACTCTGACCCAGCTATATAATCTTTTAAGAGCTAGAATGAATCCTGGGCTGTACGATGATGTGATTATCTTGGAAAGCAAGAGAAGAAAAAAATTCATTTTCCTGCATCTAGAAAAAGGTTTTTCCTCGCGAGAACAGACAGATTCATCGCTGCGGTATGTTTATATGTCAGCCCACTTTACTACAGAAAGTAGAAGATTTTTACTCAAAGACACAGGGGATTTTGGGGAGGAGTGAAGCTACCAACAGATTTAGTATTGTTGTGTGTTGTAAGCAGCCTGAACTATGCCTTTTCCACACTATTGATTTACAGGGAAAAATTGCTGCCCTACAAAGAGAAGCAGCTAAGCAGAAAGTAAAATTTAAAGGATGTTCAAAACGAAATTGGTCTTTTTTCCCCCTTCTAGCAAGCTGGAACTGATTAGCATGCTGTATGTATGTCTAAGTGCATGAACACAAGGAAGCATAGGGCAAAAACGGGATGGGAACAGGAAGGGTTAAACAGCTCCCTAAGTGTTTGTTCATAAATACATACTGGATCCTGAACATTAAATCCAGCGGATTCCTACTCTGTTGCTCTAACTAAGATATTTCAGCATAAAATCGTGAAAGCTTTTGAAGACAGTGAGACTTTAAGACAAAAATTAAAGGAGAGTATAACTGTTTGGCTCTGCAGACACTGAAACAGGGAAACAAAAAGGAAAACCAAAGCTACAGATACAGACTTCAGTCCCTTACTAAGGTGTGTTTTCTTGATGATACCTAACCAACTTTTCTTCTTATTTTGTATTTGTTTTACATAAGCTTCTTAAAGTAGGGAAAACAATTAGAGCACGTTCTTTTCTACGTAGTTTTCCACTGAGATAAATTCAATTTCTACCAAAGAATACAGTTACATCAAAAAATGCATCCTTTCTGCTTGGTCTCATCTGGTAAATCAGATTTAATCCTCAGCAATCAATATCCCAGGGTAAACAGCCCACACCTAGAGATGCAAGGTAGAAGGTAAAGAAAACAGATTATATTTGTAAAAGCAGGAAAGTACCACACACTGCCAACACACAGCCCTGTTTCCTTATTAATAGTTAATATAAAATTAATCGGTAAATAAAAATAGTTTTCTGAGTGACATTTACAGGCATTACTTCTGAAGCTTGGGGTGCCTCCCTGCAATTGCAATTCAGCCCCTGGGCAGGTGCATTCCTTCTTTTCCCACCACACCTTCAGAAAGGCAGAAGAAAATAGGATCAAGAAGTAAAAACAAAACACTTGGACTAGTCAGAAAGGTGTTGAGGTGGCAGTCCAATTTGCAAGCTGCTGCTGAACCTGTGGATGCTGCCAGAGTTGCTGAGCCCAGGCATTCTGGTGGCAAGGCTCAGCTCCTGCCTCCTGTCTCCCACCTTCCACCTCCTGCCTCCCGTCCTTGCTGGAGATGGCCACAGCAGAGCCATGGGGCCGTGCTCAGGGAGAGCCGTGCTGCACCCTCTGCAGGGCCACATCATCTTCACCCTGTATCACAGGGGTGGCTCGTCTCCTGTGTTTTAACAGCTCCCCCCTGCCCACCTGAAAATGGAGAGGTGTTTAGAGAAGCTCTGGAGCTCGGACAGCTAGGGAATTCCAGGCATACCTCTGCCATCACAGCCCTCTCCTCAGGGAGCCTGGCAGCAGCACTCCCAGGGAAAGGTTTGCAAAGCTCCCTCCCGGGCCAACATTTCATCTGCTTTGCGATCAGGCACCCTCCAGCACTGCAGCTTCATCATCGCTCATCACTTCTGAGCGGTGCCAACAATTTAATCCAAATCCTGTCAGATTTACCACCCTGCTGCTTATTCTGCTGATTTTTGCCCCGACCACCCTTCCAAGCTGCCAAGGGGAAAAAAGCAACCCTCAAACCCTGAGTGTGAAACTTAGCCCGCCTTCCAAGGGACAGAGCACACCAGTGCGAGTATGACTGAGGAGATGTGGGGCTGCACATCCCAACAGGACATCCAAGCATGCTTCCTGGCCCCTGCCAGCAGACCCCTGCACTGTGCTTAGCATGACCCTTGGCACTGTTACATCCACACCTCGGTCAAAGAGCTGAAATTTCCTTCTCCAGTACACTCCCAGTTTCAAGTTCTTCCAGGGGTAGGAGGATTCTGACACATTTTTTTGTTCTGCAAACTACTTAATAAGATCTCCTCCACTCAGGTACATGCAGTCAAGACCATCTTTACCCAGCATAAAAAGAAAAAGGAGAAGGCAGGATAACTGCCTTTAAAGAAAGAGAAAGCACAAGTCACACATTGCCTTCAGACTTCCCCAGTTTGCTGGAAGATGCAACTTTCACGACTTCTCCATTTGGTCCTTTCTCATGTGGGTGATGGAGAAGTTAAAGAATCAAAATAGCACGGAGAAAACTTCTGTTTTGGTTCAGCCTCTTCTCCAGCGCCCCGCCAGCAGCGGCTCTATTAACATTTCTCCGTGCTCTTTGGGGAGCGGCACTGGGAAGCCCCCACGCTCCGGGACACGCAACGCAGCGGCGCCGGGCACCGCCGGAGCAGACGGAGCTCCCCGCCGGCACCAGGAGTCTCTCCTCATCTCTCCAGCGCCGTCCCGGGGCTCCGGTGGGGCGGGCCGGGGAACGGCAGCCGAGCCTCCGCTGCTCTCCCGGCGCTGCCGCCCGGGGACTGCGCTCCGGACACGGGCGGGACGCACTGGAAATGGGGCTGGTCGCGAAGAAGTGAGTGAGTGTGTGTGTGTGTGTGTGTGTGTGTGTGTGTGTGAGTGTGTGTGTGTCTGCGTGTCTGTGTGTGTAAGTGTGTCTGTGTCTGTGTGAGCCTGTGTATAGTGCGTGTGCATGAATCATACTAAGCATAGTATACAATACAGTGCAATACACTGTACAGGATACTATACAATATACATATAGAGTATGTTATGTTATACTGTATAGAATCACAAAATATCCCGAATTGGAAGGCACCCACAGGGATCATCAAGTCCAACTCCTGGCCCTGCACAGGACAGCCCCAAGAATCACACCATGTGTTTGAGAGCGAATGCTTCTTGAACTCTGTCAGCTTTGGTGCTGTGACCACTTGCCTGGGGAGCCTGTTCCAGTGCTCAGCCACTCTCAGGGTGAAGAACCTTTTCCTAGTATCGAGCCTAAACCTACCTTGAAATGCTAGATATATATGAACACAACATATAAATATAGATGTACAGTGTATAGTATGTTTATAGATATACGCTATAGAGATAGTCTACTTTTTGCTGAGCAACAAGCAGAGCGGCATTTTGGACGGATTGCTCCCTCTTCTCTTATCACCCCCCACCTGCCAAAAGAGAAAACCCGGCACCGAACAGAGGGCGGGCGCCAGGGGCGGTGAAAGGGCACCGACCGTGGCGGCGGGACCACCGCCCCGCATCTGGGGAGAGAAGGGCGTTCGCGGGTCTCACCTTGGGGTTGGTGCGCAGCTGCCGCTCGTCCTCATGGAGCAGGGCGGGCGCGGAGGAGCGGGAGGTGCGGACCAGGACCTGGAGGCAGGGGTAGCGGGCGGTGCCGCGGCAGGCGGCCCCGCAGGAGAAGGTGCAGGCGAAGCGCTCCCCCAGCTGCCGCACCGCCAGCACCGTGCAGTTGGCGGAGCCGCCGCCGCCCCGCTCCTGCAGCGCCGGGCGAAGCCAGCAACAACCCAAACCCAAGAGGGAAAGCAAGCCGGCGGCGATGAGGAGGAAACCCAGCCGCATGCTCTTGTCCTCCGCCTCCGTGTACTCGTAAGCCGCCCGGCTCCTCGCCATCGCCCGGCCGCCGCTGGCATCCGCCGCCGGGCATCAGCCACTGCCATCGGCTAAAGCT
>VWZT01009300.1:223451-293366 GCA_013397055.1 Pachycephala philippinensis
AAGACAAAACCAAATAAAACAATGTATCATTTACCTGTCAAGAGCTGGTCTACCAGCCATACTTGAAAAGCACAAATACAGAGGAGATTAAGTACTAATTTATCCTAAGGCAAAACCACATCACTTTACTATCCTGGATTCCATATTTTAAGGAGAAAAAAAGTAGTAAATTACAAGAATCCTAAGCCATTACACCCACGACATGTAGGCTCTCCTATTCTTTTGAATGTTACACGACTCTCAGAACCCTTGTTATAATCTCAAACAATGTGATGTACGCACATACACAAAACACAACACAATCACAGCATGAGCTGAATTATAAACAAAAGCTGTCTTTCAACATGTCAGGAGTACAGAGGCTTATTCTGGATGAACTAAAGTTTGGGAATAATTTTGTGTCATCCTACCAGACCAAACAGCCTCAAGATGCACCAGGGGAGGTTCAGGTTGGACATCAGAGAGGTGTTCAAGAAACAACTGGACTTAGTGCTAAGGTCTATTTCACATGGTGGTGGATGGATCAAAGGCTGGATTTGAACTCAGAGGTCTTTTCTAACCTAAATGATTCTGTGAAAATGTCCAGGTTTCGCCTTTGGAAACATTACCTAAAATGCTAGAGAAAAAGTACTGAGACCCACTTAAGCCAAAATTTATCAAAATATTCCACCACATTTCATACTCATATTTAAGCTCCTGACCCACCAAACCTCAGAGCCTGTATTTTTCAGACCCTTTCACCAGTTTAACTGTGTCTCATCCCTATTTTATCTTCATTCAAGAAACAGAGTAAGCAGAAGTTTCAGAACTGTTCTTTAAGGGTGCTCCTTGGTAATTCAAGAACAACAACCTTGGACATGCACAGATAATTTATTTTGCCTAACTTGGTGGAGAATCTCAGCAGAACATCATCTGTATCTGCAAAGCAAACTTACCTCACTATTTTCACACAGAGATGAAAACAGAGTAATGAAGAGGTTATTTTAAAACACTCTCTGAAATGATTAAATAGTATGAGATTTCAGTACACATAAATCTGTACTCAACTAAAGACTAAATCAATGCAAGAACAGAAGTAAAATCTAGGAAATCCAACTCTCAGACCTTTCTTCTTTCAAGGCAAAACAAAGTCCATTTAGCACAGAAAGAACATTCAGCATGATAAGGAAACAAAGTAGTGGAAAATGTGAAGCATTCTGTATTACCCTGAGAATACTGTCCCTAAAACTGGAAAACCCCAGCAAAACCTGTGTGAGGTTATAGCCATCTGCACTGAAACGTTGCACATCTGCTCCACTTCTAGTTCCCGGTTCTCTACTCCAACCAAAGACCTTTTTAGGGTTTGTCTGGTTGTTTTTTGGGGGTTGTTTATTTATTTATTTAGGTGGTGTGTTTGTTTGGGCTTTTTTAGGTCATATATATGCAAGTGAATTGCTTCTGGCACTCGTAATAAAAACTGCATGCCAGTTGGTGTAAATTCTCTTTTTGCGCAGATACACACACAGGCTGAGACTGAAGAGATGCTGCTCCCTCCTTGGGTAAGAAGCAAGATGAAGAGGTACAAGTCCATGCACGTACTTTGGTGTCAAAGGCTGGATTAGGTTGGGTGGATCTTACAGCGCCTACAGCAAGGGTGAAGAGGGTCTTTTTGCAAGGGTATACAGTAATAGGACAAGGGGAAGTAGCTTTAAGCTGAAGAAGGGTAAGATTTAGATTGGATATTAGAAATAAATTCTTTACTGTGAGGGTGGTGAGGCACTGGAACAGGCTGCCCAGAGAAGTTGTGGCTGCCCCATCCCTGGAAGTGTTTAAGACCCGGCTGGATGGGGCTTTGAGCAAACTGGTTTAGTGGAAGGTGTTCTTGCCCGTGGCATGGGGGTTGAACTAGATGGTCTTTAAGGTCTCTTCCAACCCAAACCATTCTATGATTCCATGATCTCCAGTAATTCTGCAGTCATTTTATAATAAAAAGATGCTACTCAAGCTTTCTCTGCTTTTCATGGCTGTCAAAGTTTCTATCTTGTAGATCATCAAGGAAGGGCCGGCAGATACTATCAATCTGTGGTCAGCTTCAATCAGTAAACTGAACTTCCACAAGCTCTGAAATGCCTTCAGAATTACCCATGAAAAATTGCTAATTAAACTGGTAAGACACAGTAAGTATCAGAAACCAGACAGTATCAGTATTCTAAAAAAAGGGTTTTCCAAACTTAAGGCTGTTGCGAGCCTCTACTGGCAGTGGTAGCTGTAAACAAGGTGTCTGGAATAAATGCTCAGGAGGCTGAGCAATCCTTTGTGTCCCACAAACTGGAAGTCCCTCATTCAAGAGGAGTATGTTTCCCTAGCAGATTTTTTCCAGAAGTATGTGAGTTCATACTTCAAACTGTCATTGACTGTTATAATAAATAAGCTTAAAACAGCCTTCTTGATTTGCATCCCAGTGTCAGCAAGGCTCAAATTCAATATTCACTAGTGTGTAAGAACACCTAAAGTTTTATCTGACAATACAAAAAAAAAAAATTCATTCTGGAAACTAAAAAACAATTGTTTATTACACAGAGGAAAATACTTACATTACAGGTACACTTTATATTTTTGCTTTTGCCACTGTGGTTTAGGATGTCAACAGTAGCAGTGGTATTACTTAATATAAACAGATATAAATAAAATGTAAAAAATTTCCATTTATCCATTGATAAATGTGTTAAATTGCTTTCTTTTCCACATGGAGATGATTCTTAAAACTTAAATACCTTTTATTAACCAGGAATAATGAATACTGAATGTGTGTGAAAACTTACAGCATGTGTGACACTAAATAAATTGTTCTATGCAAAGAAAATAATCACTTCTCATGTCATCCCGAAAACTTGCTTTGATAGTAAAGTTACATCAGTCTGTACCTGTACAAACAGTAACAGGCAAGGATACTTAAGGTAGAGGATTGCTTAAGATGATCCATAGCATTTATAAAGTAAAACTAAACAAAAAAGTTAGCAGAATAGATAGTATCCTGAGGACAAAATATTCTGGATTGTGTAAATCCATCAGAGCAGAAGGTAGAAATCCCACGGCTAGTTTAAAAATTCAAAATGGAACTTCAAAGTAGCATTTATACTGACTTAAACATGGATGCAAAGACTCAACTTCAGGGGCTGAGCTGAAATACTATGGCACATCTCTATTAGAATAATAAATTTAACTTTCTAGTAATTACAAAACTATTTCAATTAATATTGAACTTGAAAGGATAGGGAATGATTTCATCTAGACAGCAACCCTGATGAGCAAATAAACACTTAGAAATTTAATTTTCTCTCCCATAAAGAATTCCACGTTTTAGAACTATAACATCTATGTGAAAAGGTTTTATAATCTTGTACTTAAATTAATTAATTCTCCTTATTGAAAAGTAAGGAGGAGAAATTCTAGACAGCTTACTTCAGACAACTTAAATCAGGATTACAGTAAATGCGCAATTGTAGAAAAGACTTTTGGTGTCAGATCTGCTTCCCTTCCTCTCTCATGTCTCCTCAGTAGCAGCAAACTATAGGCAAAACCTCAGTGAAAAAAAATCCAAGTGTCTTTAACCTCAGCGTACTTTCCACATGCCCTTGAATGAAAAACCATGTAACAAACATCTGTAATCAATTCTTCTGCATTTTACTTTGCATTTAATGTGAATTTGAAGTTTATAATTCGCATTTTTTTCACTATTTCCTACCATGTGTCAAAATAGAATCAATTTGATTTTATTTCCTAATAGTTAGGAACTCTCATTACTCAGCTACTTTGCTGCATTTCCTTCTTCAGTCTATTATCTATTAGGAATATAAAAGTAGAGCCTACAGTTTAACAAAAAAGAGAAATGTATTATTTGATTTTTCTTGAAAGAAGTTATTCAGTCTTTTTACTTTTGTTAAAACTGATCCAGAACACTAAATCTACTAAATCACAACTGGTTTGTGTTTTTACAAATGTAAGTCTTAAGATTTAGTTGTGTTATCTAAAGTAAACTACTGTATTTCACTGCAGCAGTATTTCATACTGCAGTGTAATTTAAAATAGGGACAATAAATACATAAGCTCATAATGCAAAATACACGATGTCTGCAAAGCACAACACATTACACCACCCTGTATTTGAGCACCTACACTAGAAAAAGAACCGAATTTATAAAGCACCTTGAAAAATAACCGAATATGCACATATAAGAGACAGCAATTTACAAGCAAGTATTCTTGTCTGATTGCTTCAAAAAAGGACTAGTGAAACTGTTAAGCAGCAATTATTATTGCGGCCTTCTAAGGAACTGATACTCCCAGCATCCACTAATAATGTAGCAGTTATAATAAGAGACTGCAATTTATCAGAATTCCTTTTTTTCCCAGCTCCTTATAGGTCTAGCTTCCTGAAATATTTATTAATTACTTCTGCATTTGTTAGAAAAAAATTACTTGGCCATACTTTTCTTTACATTCAAAGCAACATAGTACTATCAAGTATTGCTGTTCTTGTTTGGATGAGTCTGTATTAAGTCTTCCTCAGAGGAAACTCCAGAAATTAATACCAGAGGTAACAACATTACCACGGAACACTAAGATCACACATGACATACACCTAAGTTCTTATTTATTTATCAAAGGTGGAAATGTCACAGAATTATTTCTAGTATGCAATTCCTTTTCCATGCAACAAAAATCTCAATTTTCCCCAAAATAATTCTCTAGCTTCCTGTGATCAATGCTCAATTTGCCCAAAGTTAAATAAAAAATTCAAAATAATATTCCAGTTCAATTTTTTACATTAAGGAGTACACAAGCCTAGAAGAAAAGATATTATTGCTTCTTATGAACAATGGGGGGGTGGGGGAATAAATAAAATAATCACATTCCTTGTTAAAATACCACTGCAAGTGCAAAACTTTAGAAAATACTATCCCTCTCCTTACTAGCTATCAATTGCTTCTTAATGTCGGGGGAATTATTTTCAGCATGCCAACAAAAAGAAGTGAATCTATGTAGATCTTGGGAAAAACCGTTCAGAGAACAGTAGTGATTCCTATCTCTCCAGTACCTCAGGAGTGCCTAACGGGAGGATGTAGTGTGCATCACTCAAGCACTGGATGCTGAGTTTCAGAACAGCACTCAGGATTCCAAATAAAGACAATATTATCTTAAGAAGTAATGCTAAGGCATCAAATAGCAGCTGCATATATTTACTACGGGTAGAAAAAGGGGACACTGAACAGGTTACTATCCTTATACAATGGGCACCACTTCCTCCTAGTAAAAGGAAATGCTGTGTGTCCACACAAGCTAAAACCACAATTCCATTAATACATGAAACTACATGAGGCTCTTACTGCTCGTAATTAAATGGAACACGTTCAGTTGACTCCAGAAATGAACTCTGTCCTTTCAAAAGGTATCCTTACTTTAAACAGCATCTTGGGGGGAACCTAAGGAAGTATACCACACAGCAAACGAATAATTTAGGTAGAAACAAAAACTTTTCTTTTGTTTGGGTTTTCTTTTTGAGGAGTGGTACTTTTGTTTAGAAGTTTTGGAATTACCTTGCACTTAGGGAAAAACCATACAAGTAGGGCTTGCCATTAAAACTGTCAGTTACAGATTCCTGGGTTTTCCTGTGGCAGCAGAGGCAAGGAGTCACACGTGCACTTGGACTAAAGAACCTCCTATATCCTTCAGGGCAACTGGAATGTTAATTTCTGAGGGGAGCTTGCACAAACTATGCAAAATTACTGGGTGGAGGGAGTGGGAGAGGAAATAAAAATAGCCTGTATCTAGTTAATGTCTAGATGGCAAACTTCAATACAGACAGAGGAGGACACTGAACATTATTGTCCTTAAAGCGGATGTTTAAAAACACATCAACAGACATATAACTATTTAATGCAGTGTTTCATAATCTCCAAGTGTATAGATACAACTTGCCCACAGAAATGAAATGCCTTTTCAGCAAATAATTCGTAAGTTGGGCTGCAGGTGAAAAGACTTCATATTCTATGAAATACCTAAGCATGTGGAATCACAAAATATAGTTCCAACATGCTGGAATCACATCTGTTGAGATCAAGGCTTCAAGGTTAATCTGATTGGATCTGTTAAGTGTTTTTTAGAGAAAAACAGGAGTGTGATACTGTATCTACAGATGGTCTAACATAGAACATTATTGACTGTATTAATGGACAGAATGGGACAAATAGATTATGACAGCTGCGAAGGGAAGAAGCTATAGCTTTCTGATTTTTTAATACCTTTTTGTCTACAATATAGAAAACAAGCATCATGGAAATATGCCTCCTGCTCAGAAGACGTTATTTATTTCAAAGAACTCTGATTTTCAAACAACAGAGCATGGAATTCCTAAGTATGATTAAGGAGAGACTGTACCCAAAAACCAAAAAAGCATTCCCTGCACCCATCCCACATTCATTTTAAATTCCAGAGTGAGGTGTGGTAGCATCCTATTTAATTTTCTAAATCAAAGTAATAAAATGTTTGGAAGCACAACTTCTAAAATGCCAAATAATGCTTTCCATTCTATAACTCCATACTGCAGGAAGAGCTTTCAATTTTAACAGAACTCCTAAAAGAAGTTTTATGTCTTTCTGCCAAAGAAAACTGGAAATAGGAGAGACAGCTCCTTATTTTCCACAAGCCAGCCAGTGTTTCAGACCACCTTTATTCTCTCAGACATCTGAAATTAGGGTAATGAACCTAAATAACAGGAGGTTAAAAATTTTGAGATTTTTGTGAGGAAGATTTTTGTGTTTTACTTTTGTCTTTGTAAAAATACATTGCTGGTGGACTTAAAACATCTACACAAGGGAAATGAGATACCTTAGCTACTTTCCTCCAGTTAAGACAGTCAAAGAAGTAATATGTTCCCCTCTCGTATGTATTGGTTTTCATTGTTGGCTCCATGCCGGGTGCCCTGGTGATCCATACTCGTTCTTCTTTGTGGTATCTCCAATCCCGGTTAAATCTTCCGTTTGTAATAGAAATGAAAAATAATTCTTAGTGTTAGTTATCTGAAATTGACTTAATAAACTAATTTTAAAAGTTTCAATCAGAACTATACAATGCATTCAAATCCCAAACAAAATTTCTACAACATTGTTAAACCTGTGATTTCATACCTCTTCCATATAGTTATTACACCTCAGAATAAAACACATTAGAAACTTCAAGTCTGGTAGGTTCAAACAACAAAGTCTTTTTATGAGTATTTAGTGGTTCTTGCTTTATTGATGATAGGTAAGTTACACATTCAATAATGACTGGCACCTGCCATTTTTTCACAGTGCTTCATAAAGCAAAATACGTGAGACAGGCTTTTGATTTCCACTATATGAATGTAAAAAAACTCTGTACAAAATGACACCAAGGTTGGAGGAGGTATTTAAAAAAAAGATTTACAGTTCAAGATTGACTAAGCTTCTTGCTTTCAATGTCTAACTTGTTGGGGTATTCTGTTGTTTGTTTGTTTTTTTAACATCTGCTATTTCATTATTGCAATAGATTAACTCATATAAGACTGACAAAATAGTTTGAACGTACAGCTCTACTGCTGCTAATAGCTGTAATACATCTCCTCCATTCATGTAATAGAGATAAAACAGGAGATCTTCTCCATATCGGCCAAGTTTTATTGCAGCCAGCTGCAAAAGATTGAAGAAAACGAGGATGAAAAATCACAATAGATAAATGTTTTAAAACACACTACCCCACTTAAATAACACAAGGATACATCCAGAACTTCCATCCTTCCATTCTAAATGTGTTGAAAATGATATTCTAATACAACAAGAGTAATATTTATTAAAACAATCATTTTTTTCTTCACTTTTAGTTAACCTTTCCAAGTTGAAGGATACAATAGAAAAATACAGATGTAACGAATCAGCAAGACAGAATTTTCTCCCTGTATCTATCTGTGTATCTACATCTACTTATTTGATTTGAAAAAACCCAACAAAACAACTTCTGCATGTATTTGCTCCCTTCACGCCCTATTAAGTAACAGTACTAAAATTTCTTATGCTATTTTTCAATGATCCCTACAAACACTTGAAAGAAAATATATCTCAAAAAATGCCCTTTCATGTAGATATAGAATGCAACAGATAAATGAGAATACAATTCTGAGCTTATCTCAAGAAGAAATACCTCCATTTAATCTGGCATTTGAATTATATCATAAAAAACTTCATCTTCACGTGAAGGGCAAACTCTTAAAAACATACTGTGCTTTTTAGCTGTTCTTTTGCATGCCCATTCTCTTTTTGTAAGATATAATGGGTGCTTGATGTGTCCAATCAGCCTGTTAACACACCACTGTTTCTAGAAAGACTGAGGACATGCAGAAAATGTACTGATTTTGAACATTACCTATCTGAAAGAAAATTTAGAAAATTACTGGCAATAAATTAACAATAATTAACACACACACACTCACACGTACTCACCTTATCCCTAATGTGAATGTTAGTTAAGTATTCAGATGGAACATGGAAGTCTAAAAAAGAATCGGAATTGATGCAACTATTAAGACATGTAAATGAATATAATTTGCAAACA
The DNA here is from genome assembly GCA_013397055.1 of Pachycephala philippinensis. Taxonomy (NCBI): domain Eukaryota; kingdom Metazoa; phylum Chordata; class Aves; order Passeriformes; genus Pachycephala; species Pachycephala philippinensis. The sequence continues at coordinate 232,059 of VWZT01009300.1, forward strand.
TTAATATTGAACTTAATAGTTATTTCTCTCTTACCTATGTCTTGAGGTCGACAAGGTGACGATGCCCATGGGGATGCAAATTTGGGATAAAGATTTCTGAAGAAAAAAGAAAAGCATAAATTTATAAAAATTACCCCTAAACCAACCAAGCGACCAACACCCTCCATCAACAATGTTGCAAACCTAAAAGCTGTATCATACAACCAAATCCCTAGCTGGGGTGAGAAGAAAGAAAGAAACTTTCCTAAAGCAGTTACATTTATTAATTTTCTTTTTAATATGCAGAGCAAGGTTGCATTTAAACCTCCATGGGAAACCACAGGGTCAAGATTTCCTTTTAAATCTATCTTTTCTTCAACTTAGGTGCCAGAGGTCCCAACCTTTTTCAGGTATCCCATGTTATGCAGGGTTTCAATTTAACTAGGAATAGTTGTCACAAGCCCGGTGGGTTCTGATTCATTAGCCTATGATTTAAAAGGGCAGGAAAAGTTTATAGTGGCAGGTTGCTTTTTAAACTAACCAGTAAAGATTTTACTCTTCTTCAAAACAAGAGTTAGAAGGGTTAATTTAAACCACTAGCAATATATACAGAATTCTACAATGTTGTTTCTACAAGAACATTTATTGTGCTAAGTTTTTGTCAGGTATTTTTACCAACCAAACTACCACACACGGCAGAAAAATTTGCCTTTTCATATTTGACATACTTTTAGATTTTCAAACAATTCACAGGGCAAGCAAAGAACATTTAACGTAAGGAAAGATGGCAGGCCAGACACTGAGGTCTGCATGGGCTGTTTGCAAAGCTTTTCTGCAGCATAAAGTAAAACCAGCATTATAATATAGGAACTGTCTGCATTAAATGTTAACCCTATCCTCTCCATCCAAGAAACTAAATACACTATATACAGTAATTAAATACTAAAAATACAGTTATTTACAGCACAGCTGCTAAGAAAAAGAAGAGTAAGCAGCCATTTTTCCTGTGCTTGATATCCACATTCATCAAGCTTCCCTGACTACATGCAGCTCCATATAAACTTATGAAAGATGGAAATGACGTGTGTATGCTGTCTGGTCTTTGTTTTTTTAATATAGAAAGTGCAAACCTTGAAATACATATACTACTCTGTCTATAAGGCTAACACTATACAAATCTGTGCTGAAACAAAACAGTGTGAGATCCTCAGCCAAAATTCAGAGCACCAGAAATTAATTTTTTCTCACAATTACAGTCACCTAAAAGACACCAGTGTTGCCCAAACTGATCTGAGTTCCTTCTGTAATTAGTGGAAGAAGAGAGGCACCCTGTGTTGGTTGCTTATTCATCTCACTTGTCTTAAGCACTCCTCCTACCATTAGTGCAGTCACTAACTACTTTTCTCCCCATTGCCTCTACAGCAAACCTAGATGACTAAACTAGTTCACTTAGGTGAACTGAGTCACTGGAAGTTAACTATAGAACTACATTTTTATTTAAACTGACCTTCAGTGCAGCCTAACACTGCAGGTGTTCTGTTCATCATTACACTAATACAAATCGAATTATCCCCAAATTGCTGAGAGTTAAGTGTAGATATCCCCAAGGAATATTATTATTTGAAAAGGAATGTATACATCACATTTATAAACAATATACTATCAATTCCTTGAAGAAAATCCTAAGGAAGTTAGGAGAATAAGCAAAGCCACTAGGTTTACTGAAAGCTTGCCCTGAAGCACAATTCTCTTCATTATAAAAATTTTATTTTACTGTCATTACATTTTCAAATTTTATTTGGCAAATAGCTTGTAGGTTTGATAGTCAAGTGAGCTAAGTGAACGTACTATGAATGACAGGACAATAAAACCAAAACTGAAGATAAGATTAAAACCCAGAAACTTACTCAGGAGAGTTGAGATTGAGACCTAGTGTTGTTAAATCACTTCCTAATGCAAGGTGTACCATTCCTGGATCTGTCTCTGCTGCCCTGATGAATGTTAACAAGCCAATCATTCCAAACTGGTCCGTCACCATCCCCTGAGGAATGTTGGTAACCCGACCTGGGCAAGAAGAACATAATTAATTTTCTCCTTTTAAGGAGTGGAGGAATCAACAAGGTGATCTAAATGACTGTCAAAACTTTTAAAACAGAAGAAGTGGAATGACACATACCATCAGGTAACACCTGGATCCCTTTTTTCTGCTGGTTGTTGTTTTGCGTAGTTGAACTTTTATCTCCAGGAAACTTGGGCCCATCTGTGCTGGATGATGTTTTGCCTGATGTACTCAAATTCTGTTAAAAAAAATTTGGAGAGTTGGTATGATGAAAACAAACCAAAACGGAAATACTTATTGACCGTATCTTTTCAGTCAAGCATTAAGCCGTACATCAAGTCACTCCAATAAATGGCATCAAGCTGAAGCTCCTGAGTTCTGTTGACAAACCTTATGTACTATTTATCATTTTCCTAAGTATAGCTGTCATACAGTAATTACTAATAGGCTAAAAGTTTCCAGTCTAGAAGAATAAATTATTTTACACTTGAGTTGGAATACACTTGAGTGGATATCCCAAGTGCCTGTGACGAGCGGTTCTTTTGGACTCACCACATCATGGATTTTCCCCATAGTCTTACTCCTGTATAACACTCCATGACACAGTAACAGGTAATACTCAAGCCAGTTTCAGGTGCAAGCAATATACAGTTGGCCCATTTGCAGCTACCAGGAAAGACATGTAAACACTATGTCTGATATAAACACTATGCCAGACTATGGCAAGAAAACAGACTATGCTCTAGGAACCTATATACTGACAAAACGTATTTGCCATATGTGTAATTTCTTACTCTTTGCTATTCTTTACAAGAAGTCTACATTAACACAATTAATCACATTTACTCTCTCTCTCTCCTTACTATACTCAGTACTAACTGTATCAGAACGTTTTCCTCATGATAAAACTGCTCACAACATTTGGGGCCAGACTTCCTTATCTCCCTTTTTTTGAACAGTTCATTTTTTAGTTCTTACATGAGTTGGTAGTCATGTCTACTACTTATTCACCAGTATTTATGCCACTGTCATTAATGTATTTTTTGCAATTAGAAGTAATAATCAGAAACTAGAACATTTTGTCAAATCCTGCAGGAAACTGTCCTCTGCCAACTACATTTTATTGACCTCTCATTTGCATAAAACAGCATTTTTTATGACAAATCTTTCAGAGTAAACAATGAAGAAAAGCTAATCTTATGATCTAAGCTATATATCTAACGCACAATCATTATACCAATACTTAAGATATATATACCTCACTAGTCTACAATATAGCCATCAATGCTCTCTATTAAAAGAGCTTGTTCCCTCTGATTCCACATCTCCATTAAGAATTTTACCTTAAAGTGATATTGTACCACGTAACTTTTAAAGGATTTGACAACTTTGAAGAAAAATGTTACAATGCATAGATTATTACTACTGATGAGAGGCATCAGTAGAAAAAAAAAGGAGCTGCAATTGATAGAAAAAGAATACAAATCGCAAACTTAAAAAATATTATCAGTTCTCAAAAATAAGTTTTGACGTGTCCAAGCAGGGTGACTGTTTGGACCAAAAAACTTCCTGAGAAATTCCATTTATGTAGTTACATTTCAAATGCTGCTTATACAAAATCTCTCATTAATTTAGAGGGGTAAGTTTGAAAACCTCTTATTACAAATATAATCACTGACCATTTTAAAATATAATCATCAAAAGAAGTATGAAAACTGAAAATAAGAGAAGATTTAAGGTTTGCTTACAGATTTATTGTCATCATTACTCGATGTTGGATCTTTGTAGCTGGAGCCTGGTAATGCTGGAAAATCTTCATTGTGTATTGAAAAGTCCTGGGACTGCTCACTTGCTGGTTTTGTTACCATTCCAACTATCATCAAAATGAAAGCAGGAATAACATTAAATGACTGCTAAGTAAAAAATTTTTCTTCTGCTGATCTTGCTTACTGTCCATTTTCATTATGCACAAGCTGTATAGCAGTGACTTAAAAAAACAGGTAAGGCAAAACAAAGCATATTCATTCAAAACATCCACACATATTAGACTAAAGCCTCTTATTTACGTGTGAGCTGAGAAACACTCCGGGTTAAATTCACAGACACAACCACTGCACCTGTTTCGCACACCTAAATAATCAAATAATCTTTACAGGTATTATTAACACTGTAATAATGCTTTAGGTAAATCCACTGATGAAGGATGTACTGCTTTTAAAAGCGTAATACGTTTTTTCTCTGTCCCCTAATTGCATGAAGAATTTTTTGCATAATCTCTTCAGAAACATGTATTCTCAAGGGACAACCAGCTAACTTGCACCAGAACGCGTCAACAATGAAATACTTGTCTGTGATATAAAAATGACTCCTACTTTCAGTATGAAAACTGAAAGCATTTAGCCTGCAACTCTCAGTGCTCTGACCCTAATTTTAAAAAAAGCAGGCCAGTCACACTGGAACATGCATTCTGACAACTGAACAGGAACTTTTTTCTTAATGTCAGTTCAAACCAAACCAAACAAGCCACACCACACACCCAAGGGTGACTAGACTTTGCTGAGACACAGAGAAGTAACACAGTGATTTGGTTGCAAAGAATACTGCACTAGAGGAACAGAAGACAGAAGGAAGTCTAAGTCCTATTTTTCAAAGATTCTTAGTAAATGGATAGGACTAAAATGGTTCAATAGATGACAACATATGACTTTCTTTAGTATGGTGGAATTAAGAGATCAAAGTTCCTTTATTTAAGAAAAAAAACAACACTGAGTTAATCTTGTTTCTGCTGTCCAGCCTATTCATCCAGAGTTATTACAATTTCTTCCACTGGATGAATAAAATTGCTAATTAATTAATTTTAATGCATATTCTTATTCCATCTAAAAGTTATTTGAAGAATAATTTTCCTGAATAACTAAGCATGAGGAAAGTAGGTCTCTGCTCTGTTTCAAATCTTCTCTTTCTTGTCCACAACCAAAAGTGTTCTCCACATTTTGTGCTGGAAGACAGTAACCAGTGTATCTCACATTTTCATTTTTTGATTGTTTATACCTCCATACTTATCTGCTGCACTAAGCAGATGCTCAGAGTAACTCTTCAGAGAACTTTATTTCGTGGCTCACCATGCAGTCATGCAAACAGCTATGCTAGCACCAAAACGTATTAAGTCTTCACTCATGCTTGGTGCGAGTTCTGAGTGTCTTTTCTGGGGAAGTCACTTTTTTCCTGTGTTTAACACTTCAGTTCAACTTGTTTAGTTCTTTCTCACAGCTATCTTATGCAGAGGCCACTGGTTATGCCAAATCCATGAGGCTACTTGCTCTTGGTAATGTGGTATCTATTACGTCCAATTAAAGTTGGAGCTATCTCTGAAAAACACTAGCTTTTTATAGTTAGAAAACACTATGTTATTTTTGGTTCAAAATTTGACAAGTGTCACAAAAATAACTTACGGTTATAAAAGCAATTTTTGATAGTAGCTGATGCAACATGCATGACAAAATCTACTAAAGCAGTAACAAAAAGAAAGTTTTGTGCCTCACGCTAAGCTTACCTGAATTTTTTCAAGACCCAAATAATAAGATTTGTATCCACCTAAAGGTTTTTCCTTTTATTATTTTTTAACCTGTACAGCAAGAATTATATGACACATACTTGGAATCTGACTGATAATAATTGATGCTTACAGGTTATTTTTTTGAAATCTGATGTTTATCATAAGGGTGACAGCGAACAGTACAACAGCAAATACTATCAACAAACAGCAAAAGTTTACAATATGTTTACAGCTTATGACTTTTTACACAGTAACACCTCTACTAATCAAATGCTATTCCTGCAATTTGCTACTCGGACATCGACAGCTCTTGTATACATGCAATTTGAATAAAAACAATTATCTAAAAAATTTCAAGAGTGAGCAGCCTCAGAGCAATCATACCATACAGACCAAAATCCCCAACAATCCCTATTGACAGTGAAACTAAAGCAGATGAGTTCTAATACTTATGAAAGGGAGTCTCCAATCACAGATATTGATTATTCACTTTTAAAAATGAGTCTTAGCAGTTCATGTGTCTGGCATTTTTGAGAAGATTGTCTATTGTCTTACGAATAGAAAAAGGTGAATCAAGCAAATTTCATTTCACTCAAAGAGCTTTCAGAAGTATGGTCTTACCATAGGGTGCCCTTCCAGCTAGAGGGTTTATTAATGGAGTTGGATTGCCACTTCCTTCCCTTCTGTTTCTGTCTGCTAGTGCTGGAAAATCTGAGAGGTCCAGTCCTGTCACATTTTCACTTCCATCTACAATAAAAACAGGTATTTTTTTCAAAGACTTCATTACGAGCAAGATAAATGCAGGACATATTTTCTTTCAAGTTGATATTTTTTCTCATTCTATAATTATTACAAGTAACTACAGCCTTTTTGTTACAAGACTAGCCTAAAGAGCATCAGGACGTTTGAAGTTCACTTTCAAACAACAGCTAGTAAATAGCAATTAATAAGGTCTACTCCTCTTGAATTAAAGACTGTACATGTAAAATACAGGCAAATTATCAAAATTACAGTTCTAGAAAAGGTATTTAAATTTCTTTTAAATCTGCTTTAAATTTGAAGAGCAATCAAGAAGAAATCTGAGAGAACAACCCATATTAGCAGCAGCATCGAAGAGTTCTATTGTCCTTAGATAAGGTAAGATAAAGCTGAAGCAGCTGAAAAGCCAATGGAGTGCAAGTTACATGGCAACACTTTTTGACTTGCAGCAGAAAATGCTACATAGGTGAGGCCAGAGCCGCAGCTCTACAAAAATGTCACAATGTCCTAGGGAATGCCCAAACCTTCCACTCTTGTGATGTCACCAGCAACTCAGGTTGCTTCATATATGCAGCCACATACAGAAGCATCAGCACACATGAACCTAAATCATTTATGGACAAAGATATTCTCCCCTCTCTAGTTCACTAAATTCAGATGAAGAAGTAATTCCAAGAGAAAAACCACAACTTAAATAACTGACTGAAAGGATCACATGATAAACCAGATATTCAAAAGGAGTTTGAGATTTTGAAGAAAAATGCTTTCCAACTGCTTTTATATACCTAATGTTTTCATAGAAAATGGATAAATCTTTTCTTCTCCGATATCCTTTTCAAGTTCAAGAGCTGTTTTGTATTTCTAACTGCACAGGTATAATCTACAGCCACGTGACGTACAGCAAATATACCACAGAACTACTTTCACTTTGTCTTCAAAACTATTAAAATCCACTGCTATGAAGTACTACCAGTTATCTAGTATTGCTCTTGAACCGTTTTTATGGAACAACTGAAAATTATTAGAAAGTTGCATTCCAACAGAACCAAGTATTTTTAATTAGACTTATTAAAAAATATCTCTGCTGTAGTTTAAGATCAGTATTACACAGAGTAAACTCACCCGTTCCATTAAAAATGTTACTTGATAAGGAGTTATTCATTCCAAATGCCTGATTTCTGTTCATCCCAAATCCAGACATACTGTGAAAAAAATCCAGGAAGTCAGATAAAAGGATATACATACTTTGTATTTCCAGTGGAAGATACTAAGGGGGAAAAGAACTGAAATTATTTCAAGCCTAAGAAACCCTTATTAGCCTAAACTCGGTTTTCAATTATTTTCTGAAAACACTGAGCAGCAGCAACAGGCACTGCTCAAATAGGTCAACTGGAATGAGTTCAAAATTGCTTAGTTTTTTAATAGCCATTGTGTAGTAAGACATCTGTCAACAAACGAGTTATGACAAACATGATCGTTACTCAATAATTTCACATACAAAAATGAAGCAGCAGTAAATGCAGTAGTTAAAAGTCAGGCTGTAATCCATTCATTGGCAGGTGGGAAGCTGGATCATGAAAACGACCAAGTTTGTCATGACTTATTCATAAGCTGAACAGTTATGGTGTGCAATCACGACCGTGTACACATGGGCATTGCTGTGAGCAGAGGGATGGTCTCTGTCAAGAGACGAGCTAAAGTTCCATATAGTCAGGAAAAAACATTTGAGAACATCTAAATATCATATAGGACTACTGTGGTTGCACAGACACCTTCACAAATAATCCATTTAATCCCGTGAGAGCCGGAGACGTCAAGAAGCCCTAAGGTAGGGCCCCAGCTGAGTGAAATTCTGAATGTCTGCCCTGTGGGAAATCACAACATCCAGTTTTCCCCTGTACCAGGATAGAAGCTGACACTTTAGAAGTTTCCATAAATAAAAATATGAAATGCTTCCCAAGTGGAAATTCTACCTATACAAACCTTTTAACACAGTTACAAATCTGAAGCATTTAACTCTAATTTGAAATACTTTCAAATGCTTCATGTTCAAAAACCTAACCTAAAAACTTTCATTGATCCAACTAAGCAACTATTCAGAAAACGCTTCTTGAAAGTCACATAATGCATGCAGCTGACAAGCAAATGCCATAAATTCTTTTTCCCAAGAATAATTTCAAATTTTTTGTTAAACGTATCAATTGGCCATTGGATATGTACAACTACTTTACTTCCCCAGGCTAATAAACTGTGGAATAAGAGCCAGTCATTGTTTCAGAGATATTTCCTTCTCGATTTGTAAAACTTGTAGCTTATTGAAAATGAGAAATGCAAACAGTAAAAGACAAGCATTTTAATTCAAATATTCCTACACACAGGGATTTCATTATCCACCCTACAGCTGAATGATATTTAAACAAGTACTTTGTATACATATATCAATATCCAGTATCATCCTCTACATGTAGAGTTTTTAAGTATATTACTATTTCATCCTTTTGTGATCTCACATTTCAAAAATACTTAAAAATATATTATCTTTTAAAATTATCACCTCTACTTGCCATTGTACAGGATAGAAAAGGCAAATTCTGCGTAAACAGAGGCAAGATACAAAGTCTTTTCACACTCCAAGACCACAAACTGCTAGTACCGGATTGCTATTTGCTGTGATTGAGAACAGCATCTGTACGCCTGTATCAGTGTGAAACTACAAAACCAAACAACCTGATTAATATTCAGATAACTGTAACATTAGTTTTCACTTTCCTTTATCTATTTTGTAAAAATACTAGACTGGGTTAGAGGTGGCACCTAACTGCCATGAGCTTGTTTGTGCTCCGTCTAAGAGGCACTCCTCTAAGGAAGGGCCTGAAGGGAGAAAAAGGACTTAACTGGGAGCACAGGGATCATGAGGTAATGGAACCCAGCCTCAAAAGCAGTCAGCCATGCTAAGCTGTGACTACACACATTAAATGATTAGAACTAAGACACTACTTACTACAAGTTTATCAGTATGAATGAAGCATAAACACAGCACTGTAACACAGTTAAAGCACAATAATTTATGATGTTAGTATCCTGCCCAGAGTTAGAAAAGGAGAAGAAGCAATTGAGAAACTTTTGGCAACCAAATGAGCACTAAATCCTTAAACGAATGGCAAGCCACCATTCTCTGTAATGTTCCAGAATTTAAAGAAGTAAAATCCTAGATCCTTACTGTGTCTGAATCAATTTACTACTCTTCCAGAATAACTATTGTGTTTTTAAATTTTGCCTTACTTCTTCCCAAAGTCATAGATTAACAGTTTTAGAACCAGATGCATATGCTGAAAACTCAAGGTATGCTTCAAAAATAAACTTGGGAATATCTGAGAATAATCACATACTTTAAAGCAAATGCAGTAGAAGTTCAGTAGTCAGAAAAAGAACTTAGCTTAAAGGCTTCAAAGACCTTACAAGAATATTACAAGGAGCTTCAAAGTTTATTGCCCAGACATGAGTACGCAAAGCAGGTTTCAAGATTTATTCTAATGGACAAAAATTACATTTCCAGAGCAGCATGTCTATGGCTGTACAGGGATGGTCCAATTAAAGAGCCTTACCTGTTCACAGTAAAAGGTTGTCGAGAGGGTTGCTGCTTTGGCATACATATTATGCTTGGAGAGCTTCTGTTGGGGCTGCCTAACCCTGAACTGCTCATGCTGTTTGTCCTGCTGGGAATTCCAATGCCCTGACCAACCTGGGAGTGGTTCATCATATTCCTAGGATTCATAGGCAATATCCCCCTGAAAAAGAAAAACCATCCACAGAGATGACTCTGTACAACAATATTTGGCTACTCATTTAGATTACTAATGCAGGATGGACTCCGAGTTGTTGCACCTTAATTTGTGCTTAGCGACCAAACAGCATGTTTGGATTACTCTCTATAATTAATGCAGTTCTGGATTTCTTCAGAAATACCAAGTGACCCAGTACATAGTAATCAAGTCCTTCGTCAGGTTTTGATAAATATCTAAGTATTATACATATGAAAAGGCGTTACAGCTCTTTTCTAATGAGCTCTTCAGACCTACTATCTTTATAGTCTTACACGGTGTATGACACCATACCAAAATTTTAACTGTACAATCAAATAAAAACCTCTTACATTCTGAAGCAGAATTTGCCAGCAATTTGTCCTTTACATACAAAAATTAAATACTGTCTTACAGTAAATCCTTGCTTTTTTACGGTATTATTGCCCTAACACAGGCAGTGGTCCATAAAAACTACTTTTCTCCTTTTTTAATTTATCAGACTGTAAAGTATGAGACAAAATATGCAGAACATGTAACAAGAGCTCTGCAGAAAGATACAATGGCAGAAATATCAGCTGTCGATAAATACCTGCTCGGAGATGGAGGCGTGTGAAGTGACATTGTTGGTACCCCTGTTGTTGGCGTTACGTGGCTCGGTAACTGAGTGCCTTGTGATAAGCTGCGATTTAACTGAGGGGTATTGTTGCTCATTCCCCTCATTGGAAGGCCTAGTGCACCTATTGGAAAAAAATTCAGAGGGGTGGAGATATAGAGCAATCAGGAACAAGGTCTTCTCCATCAGGTGTAGATGGAAACAATTTATGTTGACAACGTACAAAACAGTGTAAAGACTGAAGGACAGTGCAGTGTAAAAACTAAGTTCTTGTTTGGATAGTAGAAACCCAATTATCAAATTTAGCCCCATTTCTGTTTAACTTTGGAAAGGCTCTTTAAGGAATCTCTCTATTTGAGGCCACTAACAAAATTTTGTTTCCTTTGAGACATATACTGTAGATAAAGGGTTGAATTTTGAGTTTTTTGATCAGGACATGAAAATCTACAAGTTATTTCAAAAGAAGGTAGCATTTTAGGAAAATTGGTAACTGCACTCAAGAAATATGCTAATTACTTTTGAACAAATAAGTATATATTTGACCAGTACTTAGAACATTGATTTGTCTTGCTAAAAATTAAGCAAATCTTTGATACAAAAAGGAAGTGATGGATATTTAATTAACAATAACATTGTTTTTAGGACAATGAAAGCAACATTTGAGGCCAATTCTCTCTTTACAGTTTAAGTTGCTTCTTTATGGCAACAGCACTTCAGTGTCTGTGATCAAGTTTGACCTTATGAGAAAACAAAGTAAGCAGAATTTTAACAGCCCTCTACTAGCATTTAAAAACATACAGAAGAGTTTTAACAATGTGATCAAAAGTATTTTCTACACAAACAATTGTGTGTGACAGAATAAAGCAAGCACTTCAGTGAGGTAAAAAATTCAATTACTTTCATTGAGAACAGCAGAAAATAGTCAGTTACTGCCCTGTTTCAAAATGTCCAAAAACTTCATCATTGTCACATCACTTTTCTGTGTTTAAGAAGTTTCAGAATTATGTTCAAAGACAAGAAAAAGTCGTTTAGTGCAACATGGCAATAATAACAAATTTAGCATATAAAAGCAATGGCTGTGACAGTTCCTATTGCTTTGGCATAAGGCTACTGAGGCAGACTGACAGAACTCAAAACCTTATCTTGCAGACCAAACAAAAGAAAATTCTGACGGATCAGCACTCTCCCATGGTAGAACATCCCTGCAGAAGAGCTGAACATGCCAGTGTATAACATGTTTAAATACTAAGAATGCAAAGAACAGACATAGCATATGCTCAAATTATTATCATGGACAACGTCTGAAGAAATATCCCAGTCATTCAGCTTTTATACCTTAAGAACTGCAGTCTGTGACCTACCCTACAATTTGCAGTCCAGAGAGTTTGCACTAAAACTCAAGTGTTTGAAACACTCAGATTTATCTCTGTACGTTCAGATTAAGAGGTAGTGTGACTTGCTATAACAAGCATCCTATCATTTCATTAAAAGTTGATTACATCGAAGTGTTCACTGTAAATATTTTGGCAATTTGCTGCATCAGAATAATTTCAATGAGCATAAATATATATCATAAATAATATTTCCCGTTGATTAACAATTACATGGGATTTTAAAAATAAAATGGTACAGAAAAAATACATACGCTACATACACAGACTAGATACAGCACACCAAAAAACACAATTAGGATATTCAACTTAATTTTGTGCAAGCATTTGTTTTAGCAAAGCCAGTTTTAGACTCATGGTTATTTCTTCTGGTTGGCTTTCTTTAAACTAGAATTTTTAATGATTAGAATTGTTTCAGTGAAGTAGAACCATATTCCTGGCAAGGAGGGGCAGTTGAAATATTCACTATAAGAAGGAAAAAAAAAAAAAAAAAAAATCAAACCCTTTCTTCTTACACTTTCTTTTTCCACTTTTCTAATTGAGACAAGAGATCTACATGGGCTATGTTGGAGGCAGACCAATGAACAGGCTGATTTCCTTCCTACTGGTTAAGTTTAAGTTACATTAATGCTGTAACATGACATCTTGCTTAGTGACTGACAGCTACCCACCCTTAAAAGTGCACAGGCACCATTGGCTTTGTTTTTCCTAAAGAATATTTTAATCATAACCATGACTTCAACACAAAAGTTTCTTGCCCCCTTTTCTCAAGATGAGGTAGAAACTGACACCTGGTAATATTGACTTTCAAGGTTTTAGGCATATATGTGTCCATGTTACAAAGATTACATCCTAGGCACAGCAACCAACTGAATGAACAATCAAGTTGATAAAAAAAGCTGACCTTAAAAAATAAACAACAAATAACTGTGAATAAACTATTTCAGTATCTGTATACAGTTAAGTCTGAAAGGTTCAACAGTGTCAGAATGAGCACCTAAAAGACAAGAGCCAAACAAATATTCTCTGCACTTTGAGTTCCAACAAAACGTGATTCTCACACTGGCTAGAAGCTGCTCATGTAAATCTCAGTAGCATAAAAACGGCAGTTTATATTACAGGGTCACTCATCAACAGCCACTGAGATAGGAAAAAAAACTTCCAAAAAACCACCGCCACCAAAAAACAAACAAACAAAACTCCCAAAACCCACTGTATTTTTTAAACTATTTGAAGAAAGCCGAAAGAAGTCGGGAAGGCCATGCATGTAGCAAACAAAGCTTTTAGTTTGTCCAGATAAAAAAGTCCAGGCTCTCTAAAGTACTCTGAAGACACTTTTTCTTGGAATCTGAGTCAAATGCACTTGGCAAGACAGCAGAAAACATTCAAAAGCATACAGTGACAAAAGAGAGATGATATTCACAACCAGTTTTACTTGTGGAACTGTATCTAACTCAGATATTCTGAGTCACTGCCTGAGTGCACCTCTCAGATACCAGGAGTTTCAGTTCTCAGTGCTGGCCCTAAGTTAGGTGGTCTTTAAGTTAGCATTACACCGTGACTGTTGCTCTATAGCTCTTCTATTGCAACAGTGTCCATATGACTGGCAGATACATGAAATCTTCAAGGTACCAGAAAGAAAAAAACAGTGATGCAGAATGCAAAATCTTAATGGCAGAGCTCTTTGTCAAATCTAAGTTCCAAGCATGTACCCAAGATTTATTGTGCTCCTGTGGAGCATGAAATATCAGTTATATTTAAGGTATAATTTCCTTCTATTCCTTATATAGTTTTCTGAACTAGGCTCATTTTGGCCGAGCTTTCTTTCTTTGGGTTTTCCTTCAGAGAGTCTGTTAAATCACAGATAATTAAATCACAGATAATAGTATGGTTATATTTGGATATTTAGCAGTTATAAAGTGACATATGTGACATTTTTCACACTAAACATTGCAAAAATGCATATTAAGCAAAGCAAAAATACATCTTAAAATAATTGTACATAGAGACATACTCTCATTTCTACAATCACCAGAAAACAAAGCCATCTGCATATTCCAGAGTGTCAACTGTAATATATTTAGCATAAACATATTACTAATAAAAAGAATTCTTACTTTGTTGCCCGTATAAACTTGCCCCAAACTGAGACAGCTGACCTGATGTTGATGGTGATGCCAGCATCTAAAATGTAAGAGTAAGAGGTTATTAAAGACATAAAGATACTATGCTATCTTTCTCTGGAAGTTTACAACACTATGTTATGCTGAGAAAACCAAAACAACCGAAAACTCGTTCAAAGTCAGAAACTCCCCAAAATATCTGCACAGTAACACCTGTAGCAGTGTATTACACATCAATAAAAATTTATGACTTCAGCTGTATAAACACAGACTTTTACTTGCAACAAAGAGCACAGAAGATCTAAAAGCTTTCAGGTTTTCTACCCTTGTAGCTAGAAGACCCATCGTAACAGAAAAAGAAATACTCCTTTACTTAAATCAGAGGCCTTTTTCCCTGCAAAACATGTCTCGTGCAACCAGATCAATTCCTGCTCAACAAGTGAAAGTTTTGTATTATTATTTACAATATGAGTGGATAGGTAGCAGCAGGTATATAGGAACAGATATGAACTTCAGGTAAGATTCCATTGTTCAAATTATAATATACTGCCCTAAGATCTATCTTCATGCTTGTACACAGACATGAACAGGACCTACCAATGACAGAAGCAGTATTTCTTGCTCTACCATGCCTACTTTAGAGAAATCACCTATTACTAAATATTTCCATCAAACCCTTCTTTATCAGCTTTCAGACACCACACCAGAAACACGATGAACTATAAAGACTCCTGGGAAGAGTAAGATCTAACTAAAAATCACCATCACCAACTATGAAGAAAGATGGAGATTTGGGGTTGCTAACCCCAGAAAGAAGGCAACCAATGTAGGCACATGACACCAGATTTCCAGACATTGTTCTAAGGGGAAAAGAATAAACTGTTCTCCATGCTTCTGAAGAAATGCAGAATATTAATAAATTTGAGAAACAGTATTAATAAATTTTTAGACAATAGTCTAAACACTTGGGAAAAAACCCTTTGCAATCTTAAGGGAAGTTAAGTATTGGAACATCCAGCTCTGTATGCTTTATGTTGATTAGCTGTTCACCAACACTAGGTATAGCTGATTGTCCCCTTGGAGCAAGTAGAGTTATTAGTTGACCTAATCCCTCCATCCACAACAGAACATGCTACTTCTGCTTAGTAACACATGGCAAATAGGCTGCTTGTTTAGTGAATTAGTCTGGACTTGGACTGAATTTTAGGATGGTTTCAAGAAAGGAATGTCTGGATTCTTAGACATAAGGCAATTTCAAGCTTTTTTGACTTGAGAGTAAAGAATTTAAATCAAAATAACGTTACTGTGATAAACTGTAAATTGCTTTGTTGGTATCATCTAGACAGATGAAAAATTCAAACAAACCTTATAAACTGAATCTGCTAGTTGTCTATACTGGGGCCAAATCCAGACGGTAGAAATGAGAAAGAAGACATGCAGGGTAAGTCACTAAGTATCAAAAGTAGCATTCATATCTGTAAGTCACAAAGTATTTATGATTTTTTGAATATATACAGAAGACATGAAAGAAGAAATTACAGCAGGCAATTACTGTAGACCATCAGAAAATAAATTAGAAATTTTACCTCAACATACATTATACTCACACATATTAAGAACAAAGAGCACATATTTGATAGCAAGCAACTACAGGAACAAACATCCACACTAGCGTACACAAGAGGTTTGAAATAGCAAGACAAGATCTTTCTTAGTGAAGAACTCACTGTGAAAAAAAGCCCACTTTAAGTAACAACCAATGGCTTCAGCTCACCCTTCATATAACCAGGTTCACAGGCCATATCTGCATCAGCAAGTGATGCAGCCAGAGGGAAGTATATTTGTAAAAAAAAAAGTTGGTTCTGGGGGCCTAACAGCTACTGTATGCTTTCCTAACTAAAACACTTGATGCCATGGACTAGGTGCCCATTAGTGAGTGGTACCTGTCTGGTGCACTGCTGAAACAACACTTCCTACCTGTTTTCACTCACAAGGAATAAAATTCTCACACTAATATTGCTCTGCAACACAAACCAAAGCATGATGAAGTGGGGACACTTGGGAGACAAGATTTCAAAAGCACACTTTCCCCCCTAACTAATCAACTGATGTTCATTAAACACTGATAAAACAAGCTGACACAGTAGTTTTTAAGAAAGGAAAGACAAAGTAAAACGGTGAGGTTAAAAAAACAACATTCAAGTTTGACAAGTTGGAAAATCCTAGAACATGTTGCAAGGCGTGAAAAACTGTAATTCTATGGGAAAAAATGAGAGGCAGAAAGTTATAAGACACCTTCAGAGACAATGATAAAGGCACACAAGTTCAAAAATAAAAACCAACAAACCAGAGACTGAGATAGAAACATCAGTCAAAAAGTACTACCAGCTTTGGGACAGATAAGCAAAGCAGTTAAGCCAAACAAGAATATCCCAGAAGCACAGCTGCTCAGGGAATTCAAAAAACTGCTGTGATGGCATGTGATGTAATAAGCAGAACATAGTACAGACCTCAGCATAAAAATCTTTTATTTCTAATGTTAATTTGGAGTAAAAAACCCCATAATTAGAAAACCCCTAACAGGCACTAGATTACTTTAAAGAAAGAAAAAAGAATCCCACCTCTTGTACAATGAATACTACTTGTTTTTTTAAATTGATTTAAAAGCAGTAGCAAATAATATTTATTGAACACTGCTTATTAGAAAGAGGATTTTCTTTTGAAACATTGCAAAGTAGGTCACATCTATTGTGCCACTTACTTTTACATGAAAAGTTAATTGCAAAATGACTTTTAGAGATACCTTTATAGAAAACCATAATAAAGGCCAAGCGTTAAATTCAGTGTCTGATAACTTAATGTCATAACATGCTTAGAACATCAAAGACAACAAGCCCCAAGAAGAAATCAATAAAAAATCCTGTGGATCTGTTCCAGGCAGATTAAATGCAACATTTCTCAAATCTCATGGAGAACAAATATGAGTACGGGTATCTCACTTGTTCCATCTCTACTTTATTAAACACCTTTTTCTGTCATATCTAAGTAAGAAACAATTTAAAATTGTCGTGTTTTTCTAGTATTTCCATACAATTTAGACCAAGGAAAAAAAAATAAATCAAGCAAAACCTTAACCTGTACTACCAGAACCTTGATTTGCATTCAAACCCTCAGCATCACTAAGATAGTCTACTCAAACTTGGTCTACCAAAGATAATGAAGATTCAAGATGAATGGCATTAAATGATTAAAATCATTCCTTCTCGCATTTTGCAATCATTATTTCCTCTCACTGAGCTACTTGCTACATGACACAGAAAATACAACAACTCTCCATGAGCATGCTTGCAACTGTGACTGGAAGTCACTTGAATTTCTTTTAGTCCACAAGAGCCAAAGGTCATCACCTTAAAAAAAACCAAAGCAGACTAAGACTTAAGGTGACTAAAGCCTCTTCCAGTTGTTAAGACCTACTAAGCTTTACCCAATTATGTCAGAATCTTAGGGAAAAAATGCTCAGAATTATAGTTGTAACAACCTAAATCAATTTGCTAGTGGTTAACAGCCACAAAACCCAGCATGGGATTTCTGCTTCTATTCTAATGTTGTATCACCAAACTAGGCAGATTTTTTTTTCAATTAGCTTTCCCTATGTTGTTATCCTATGTTATCCCTATGTTAGGAGACAGAGGAGACCTAAGACTTGCCTCTCCCATAGGACAAGGAGACAACTGAGCAAAAAAGACCTTGTGTAACATGAAGGGTGCACTCTGCCAGCACACTGGAAAGACCAACACTCAGTACTGGGAGGCTGAAAGACTGAGTTGATGACGCAACTTAAAAGACATAGACATCATTTTACTCACGAGTCTCAAACAGTGACAGCACAATTTTGATCACGGAAGATCATGCATCCAAACTCAAACCAACTGATCATCCAAGCAGATGGCCCAATTTTTCTGGACTGGTCCACCCCAAGAATCAATAAGCTATAAGGGACCATCAGACAATTTCCTATCCCTAGTGCTGAACAAGATTTTACTGTAACTGCTTTCATTACTCTTGATCAGTTTACTGCAGTAAGTTCATTTGAGAGTGTCAACAAATCTCGAGAAAACAGCACGAGGAAATGCTTACATTTGCCAGAACTGTGAAAAAACCACTGCACTTTACAACCCTCTCAGGAGAGCAGAGAACAGGCTGCAGCCTTCCTGAAAGCAGAGGAAGGTGGTGGGAGGGAGGTCCAGCAGCAGAGCTGACTGAACAGGTTCCTGCCTCCCTGTGCACTGCAGCATCCTGCCTCTTCCAAGCAAAGCCCCCGCTCAGCGTGGGGACAGCTGCCTGTCACCATCACTGCCACGGTAGCACGCATTGGCAGGGTGGCACCAAGAAAACTCAGTAAAGCAATTCTGTGAAGGCCGCTACATTATGTAGTTATAGCCCAAAGCTACTTTCTTAAACATGGGGCAAGCTGTAGCTAAAATACATTGATCTGGCACTACAAAGTCAACTCCTAGAAGCAAAATGTGTTAGAATAAGCAAGTTTGTGAGTAATATCTGGCCTGATAAATGATGGGTTTCTCACAGATGCAAACATCAGCATCATTTTGTATTTACACTACTTTATTTCTGGTATCTGCCATCTGTGCTGCACTACTTAATAACAACGTCTAACCCACAGCCTCAAAAGAAGAAAGTGTTATACTGACGTAAAAAACAGTAGTAAAACAAGTCAACAAATAACAGATAAAAATACATCTTTTTCTAGACTGACAGTTTTTTAGTAGTGTTATTAGTCTTCCTCTTTAAACCACCTTTTAATACAGCACTCACAAAATTCCCATTTTACAAGCAAGTACTTCCAAATCTCAGTATCATAAATCAATGAAAACCTTGTATAGATCTATAAATACAGGTTATTATCTGCCAGTGAAAATTATTACTGATGTAAATAATTTGTGAAATATAAATCCAAATACAATACAGAAAAATAAATGAAAATTTATTCTGTCTTTCATATTTCATCATTTCTGGTTGGTTGTGATCTTCTGCCTCCAACAGCACTCGGGAAGTACAAGCAGGAAGTACACTGTTGACAGCAGCAGTATCTCAAGACCTTAGAGACAAGATGCTGCTTTTGAATAACAATGACATTATTACTGTGAGGTTAACATGGCTACCCAAGCAAAACTCTAAAAACAAATTCTCCCTGTGTGGAGACATTGTTTGATAGTACAGTTTATCAATGAGCCAAATGACTACTGAAAGCTTGTTGAAAGATGCTATAAAAAATGCCGGAGCAATTAAGAACTAGGACAACAAAGCAAATATTTTATACCAACTAAATAACTAGCTGCATACAAAAAAATCCAAACAAAATGCCCACCCATTGAGCTCATAAACCATCAATATTACAAAACAGCATGTTCAACTGGGTTATTGGGTAAGAAACCATAACTTTCCCATTCTAGAAAATGCACGTGATTTTATGCATGGAATTAAGCTAGTTCAAGGCACCACTTCAAAAGCTAAAGCTGACATATAAAAATTGTTATACATCGTGAAGTGGAGATGCAGTAAAATAAAGCATCTACATGAAGTGAAGATGAAGCACAGAAAAGAATATAATTATTCTATAAAAAGCCTAAATACAAACTCAGTCATAGTGAAAATTATACTACAGTCATCAATAGTAAGACTAATTTCCTTGTGACATAATTCCAAATTGTAAAGGGATGTGAACTTACATTCAGATATATATTTGTCAGATACATACTTGCATACTGTGTGAAATAGTAAAAAACCACACTTTTGTCCCTAAGCAGAATTACTTTTATGATGTATTGTTTTATTTGATAAATCCATTCAGGTGCAAACTTATAGGTGACACAGTAAAGGGCACATTTTATATTTGAAACTCTTTTGTTCTTTCAGCATACTGTATAATTTTCTTACGAAAACGCACTCTATAGGCAGAATGACGATAGCCTCTGAAAGGGAACTGCATTAAACGACCAAGTTCCTTGAATTGTTACTAATCTCATTCCCTGCAAGTCCTTCCAACCATTTTCATCAACGACATTGCAATTTTCAGACATTTAAAGTTTGTTTGTTTCCATTAGGTTTTTTGCTTTGGTTTTTCTTTTTCTTTTCTTGGTTGGTTGGGTTTTTTCAAAAAAACCCTTATTGCGTACTGAGTAATATATGCAAGGAATGTTTAATCACTCTTCTGGAAGGTGAAAAGTAACTCTGTTGCTTTGTAACTCACACTTCAAAGAGTGAAGCCTAAGCCATGTGTTTCACACAGCAAGCAGGGCAAACCAACTCAGTATTCAGTCAAATCTACAAGAATGTTTACATGCAAAGTAATGCATGTGAAAATATTCATTTGCCATTTACAATTAAAGACATTAACCTATCTATTTCTCAAAATAAATTTTAGGGTTTTTTATCCCTCCACAAATGGATCAAAACTATTCAGACAATTACAAGTTAGGTTAATGTACAGTATCTCTATTCAGCCAACCAGCATTGGTGTGAATGCTACAACTGCTCCTGACAGAAGGGGGTTTCATGGGAATAAATACAATATGAAGCATCTGAAGTAAAGTTATGACTAAGGCAAGAAAGATACCTTAGGAAACAAGACACCATAGGCTTCCTCAGAATCCTGAAATAACAACATTCGAAAGTCAGCAATTCGTCTGGAACAATGAGGTTCAGCAGCCTTAAAGCCAAAGTTGTCTCCAGAAGACTGACTAAACTCGTTCACATTTAGTTTCCAAAACTTAGCAAGATTCTGGATCTCAATCACAATGGCAAGCTAAGCCTGCAGGGTTTTCTCTCTTGTAGAAATACATTTCCTTATAAGGCCAAGTATTTCAAAACACAGTAAATGTTCTCTAAATCAGTTTAATAGAATCACAGTAAAAGGCCTTTGACCACCCTTTGTTGTACCAGCACCACTGACATCTGCCTTCATGCAACTGTCTCGTGACAGAGGAACCCCTGAATTTCATCCACTACAGACATGCTTCAGCTCAGGGTGAAAGAAACCTCAGGAAACCAGGCTCCCAGAATCAACAACCCATTTTCCTGTACTCAGTATCCAAATCTGAGAACTTTCTAGTGCTAGTGAGCTAGATAAACGACTGCAATGAGACAAATCTAATCGTCAAGCTAGATCTCACCTGCCACAATTAGAATAAATAAAAATCAGAAGTATTACTACTACCTTACTGCAAGCATTTTACTATCTGCTGAGCAACTGGGAAAGAAAATGAACAGCAAAGCACTGGGCCAAGATTTGAAAAAAACGTTAACTAAAAAAAAAACTCCTAACTTTCCTGATCAGGCAGACCTTCATTAAAATGCATGTCTGTCTACTGCCAGATTTATGACTACAGTTCAGAGCAACAGAAGATGTCCTGATCTTATACTCTCATGTACACATTTTCAGTGGATTGGGCTAGATTGGTCAAATCTTGTGGAGCCTTTCTTACATTCTCATACATGAGAAATCAAAGAAGTTCAGACTGAATCGGTCCAATCTTTTCTCAAAGCTCATTGCGTTTTTGTTTTGTTCATTTAACAACTGTAGTTTCAAAAGTACATGAAGGGCCTTGACTTATTAATTTCTACCCTCTCACTCTATACAAATAAAAATACATGTATCCATGTCCTGAAAATTATTTTTCTGAGCGCATGGACAGCTCAATTAAGTTGGTGAAATTAGCCACAAGTAAGCGCTACAATTATTTTGTGGGCACATAGTGCATCATCTTGTCAATTTACATTACAAGGACCCCACTTGTTTCCAGCCAGAAGTTAAACTATTTTCTTAACCTGTTCTGTGTTCTGAAAGCACTATAAAACACCTAATTTCTTTGCCAAAGGATTATTGACCTGGTTATCATGCACTGACCAAGTGCAGAAAAATTCACAGACAGAGCATTCATGCATATACTCTGTTCCACTTCCCTACTTAGCTCAGCAAGCGTGCGATGATTCAAGGCAAAGAAACTTATTTTGTAAAAAAGAAGCATAAAATGGCTTGAGCAAGATGTAATCTCATCTAAGGAACCAAAATTGTGGGCCTAAAATAACCAATCAGTGGGCCAATCAGTATCCGTATGATCTCGGAAGCACTTGTGCATGTGAGTAACATGCAACTTTTCCATTTCAATTACCATATTAGTCCTGTTTATCTAGAACTCTTTCTCTAATGAAAAAATAGGTAATTTAAAAGAAAACTTTTAGTTCTTAGCTACACTGAAGCTGAAATAAAAGTAACATGTCCAAAATTATTTGCTGCTAGTTCTTTCCCCATGTCAAAAGTCTTTGAAGTTTAAGACAGGACTTGACTTGACTTTACTGTAAAAATAAAGTGAAAAGTAACTTTTGAAGTTTACACAAATATGCTTGCAGTAATAGTCTTTACTACAAATTTTAGGACGATGTCACCATTCCCTATGTTCCTCCACTTGGAGTGTACATACACATGAGCAGCAACAGTTCCTTGGAAAGTAGTAACTTTCAAGATCAGAATCAGTAAAACTTCAACAAAATGAAAAACAGAAAAACCTAGTTATATCCAGTATAAGGGTAAATACTAAACAAGCTTTAGCCCTTCCTGAAGAACAAAATTTAAGGAGGCCATTCACAGAGGCTTCCACCAAAACCATTCTATTTCAGTTTGAAGAACTCTAGAAGACAAATGAAGCATAAATGAAGGACTCTACATTCATATGTACATATCATACACTGGAGAGAGAAAAAGAAAAAACATTTAAGTAATTTTTTTACAGGTCAGTTGCAAAACCCTGCAACATTAATTTTATTTGCTTTCAGGAAAGACATAAATGAAGCTGAAAATGAAAAAAGAGGAGTAATTTAAATTGCAGTAAAACTGCACCTTGTTTAGATAATGCAAGAGTGATTTACATCTTTCCCCAGTATTTCTTCTACGTTTATTTTATTCCCATAGTAGATGTGAAGACAGAAAGATTCAAAGTTCTTCAAGACCTAGAATGCTGGAATTTTTCCCCACAGTGTTCATAAAACTGGATCTAGGTTTTGAAGATTAGTCTTCATTAGCTTACTTGGAGAAAATTCTGAGCAATTTTATTTTAGCCTGTCAATACTGTCATCTAAACAACAGAGCCAATATATTTACTTTCATATACAACATTTTTAGCAGAATTCTATATGAAAGACTATTTGAAAACACGGTTGTTTTCAGTAGGAAGAGGTTTTCAAAGTTGCGAAAGAAGCTGGAAACTAAGAGAACGTAACAACCTTTCCAACCCTTCTTATCTACTGTGAGCCAAATGAAACAGCAAATGGAACAGGTAATGCACAATATATGTTTAGATATACATGAGTGATCAAAGGTGTACAGTCAGTATTACCACCATAAATATATTTTGATAAACTTATTAAAAAATTAAATAGCATATAACAGTTTAAAATTTTGTAAGCATAAACTCAAAAAGTTGTAATGGTCAATAGTGAAGCTACAAGAGCTCAGGGAACCTTAAAAATTATTTGGAAATAAAATTTTAAAAAGCTTTTGCAAATCCACTCCTCTGTTTCTTGTCAGAATTACATCACTCTTCTGCCAACCACAGAAGGCTTCTATGCCCCATTTTGGCCACTTCTCCCACAAGCTTTCACAATTTCTCATTTGTCATTCCTGGTGTCTGGAACACCCACCTTCCTTCTCTTGAAGTGTCATTCTAAGACCCACTTCTGCAACTCTGCCTACAGAAAAAGGAGGCAACTAAAACACTCACTCACTGTGTCAACAATGTGCCAAGCTATCAGCTTTCACTGTGTACACTGTGCAGCATAGCATTTATCTCACTTTACCTTTCTTACTACACCATAATGATTTTTCCCTCAGTGCATCAAATCTAAAAGTGGGGATTTGATGTACAAAAATCACTTTGGAGAAATACTGTCTCTTGGTTTTCAGAGTTCTAGCTGCACCTCATGGTGACCACAGAAAGGATGTATATTCAACATCATAAGTACTCCATTGTGCCTATGTGCATCTGTGGTATGTACACATGTAATCAACATAAAGCGAAAAGACCAGCCCATTTAGTTTTCCTTATACTGTACTACATGTTAATCTTTTGCGGGCTCACCTGAAATTTCTTATCAATTTATGAAACTGAATTGGAAAGCTGCATTTATGCTTTTTGTTCCATTTTGTCTGAAAAGGCCTTCTACTCTCTAAATCTATTTCCTTCTCTTTGAAAATCTAAATTAAAATTCAGCTAAGAGTCTGTAGGAAATGCTTAGGTTGATACAGGTCAAGGTCTATCAAGACTATGTTCACAACTGCTATTAACTCTATTTCTGGACAGTCCTGGAGGCAGACTTTTAAGCATTTGCACCTTTTTAAAAATTTGAATGGAATTTCTTTTTTAATTAGAAAGAATATGTTGCCTACACGTATTAAATACAAGCCTTCCACGAGATGATATTACTGCCCTGCAAGTGACATGAACTTCAAGTCACACTTTCAAGTCCTCCAAGTATTTCTACATGCCACTCCATATAAAAGTGAAATACTTTACCGCCTAATTTATTTAGTTTTGGTAAGAAGCAGCAGAGCTTCAGTAAAGTCAATGCAGTTCTAACATACAATTTGTCGTTACCAAGGGGAAAAAATGTTTAGGAATTATTAGTTTTGTAACTTTGCGGCACTACAAACAGGAGAAATACCTACCTTAGAATACTTCAGCAAACATGTTGCACAAGGCATTTTCAGAAACTAAAAATGGCTCAAGATGTAAAACGCAAAACCACAACAAAAAATACTGTAGACACAGCATATAAGCACAAGATATAATCAATAACTCAATTTAAATTACAAGTAAGATTCTTCAAGATGAAAAAAACCAACCACCGGCAAGCATATGGTTGAAGTTTATATGAATAAATTTACTAAAATTGAAGCACTTGCCACTGGAAACAGCCACATACAGCTAAAAGCTAAATGAAGCCCCTCCTCACATACATTTCACATACTTGAAACTATCTCAGTACTGAAAGGAGAAAAAATAAGCTTATTCAACTTACATCTTTCTCTGACCGATGTGGGAACATCGATGATTGGCTGTAGTACATGTTCTCATCGTGGTAGTCACCATCAACCCCCTCTACAAACTTCTTCCTTGAAGCACCAAACATGCTGTTTGTCACCTAAATAAGAAGAAAAGTTATTATATACCATATATGATTTGGTTTGCTACGTACTTGGTATATATTTTAAATATATATATGTATGGATTGTTAAAAACCCCTATTTCTAAATATCTGAAAATTCCACTTAAAAATATTTTCCGTATATTACCAATGCAATGGTTCTTTCAAGAGGGATTTTCATGTGACATAAACTCATATTCCAGAAACAACTGGGGTGGGGAGAGGGGACATGTTTCATTTCTTGGAAGGGTGCTGTTATGTTTATTGTTTTTTTGAGTTCCATGGCCTTACGCCCAAGCTTATTTAAAACTACAACGTGTCAGAAAACAAAAGCACAAACTTCCCTAGTTTTCCTCTCCTCAGGTAAACATTTTCAACATAAAAGGAAATAATTAAGGAATATTCTTTAGAGCTCAGCCACCTTAAAAGAAATAACAAAAATAAAAGAGAGAAGAAAAAAAAAAAGATCCGTGAAATCTTCGATGTCTCATCACCAGAACTTGGAACACCAGCTTTTTACTTGACCCCACTCAGATCCATGATTAAGTAAGAGAAGGTTGAGCTTAATCACACTCAACAACCTCATCACAGAATGGCAAAGTTACTGCAGACAGCTCATAAAAGCCCACTAGATTTTATTTTACCCTTATTCCCGGAAGTGCACACGCACACAGAGCTGCTAAGTCAGGAAATGGAAACTAAAGAAACAGCAGCCACACAGTCACAAAACCTTAATTCATTAGAAAACTTAATCCTGCAGCAAGGTCATACAATGTCACTAAAGCATCTTCTGCACACAGCGCGTACTTATATACCTGACTCTCATTTAATCATCTGACTATGAAGCTATAGCCCAGCAGTGTGCACTAACCAAGTCCTGTTTTAACCAAACAGGTTAATGTTCAAACCAGCGAAGCAGCACATGTGGCTCAGCACAGAGCAACTTGCCCAGTTTCTTGTACCATACAGGGAGACTGGAGAGAGTGCAACCAACAGGATGATAATAATCAACCCTGAGCTACTGCGTTACATAATTTATCTTCACAAGGATCTTTATCATGTTGAAAGGTAAGGAAGCTAAGGTACAGTTAGCTTATGAAATGCCCTGAACCTTAAGATTTACTATCTTCACTACAGCATTAGATAAACTTAAAAAACATAGGATTTTAAACATTTTTTTTTAAAAAGAGTCGGTTTGCACTACCTTAGACTCATGCTTGAAACTGAAATTTCAAAATATTTATTTTGGTTGGCTGCAAGAAGAGTTACTTTCAGCCAGAAATCCTCTTGACAGAAATCCCTGCTGACAAAAAAGTAGTGTGATATTCCTCACCGTGTGGCTTATTCGAATTTCACCTTTACTGATGAAGATTTCTAGGCAGTGTTTAAATAACATGGCTGTTCCTATACTGGTGAGAACTAAACCCCATGATTTCAAAGTCATAGTACTTTTGAGTAAGAGTAGTCAACACTTGGGATGCATTTATTACAGCTACAGTCACTGAATGGTCTCAAAACGTTTGGCTAAATACAAGTCTATTGCACTACTCCTACAAGAGGATTTCAGACTACTGATATTCCAGAACAAACGCAAAATCTGTTACAAATATGTGAACGATGGCATGTAAAGGTACTGCATACCTTCCCCAGATGAAACTTGTATTTTGTTTTTTTACAAAAGATGCACAAATGTAAGGTCCCAAGTGCTAGAATGCAATCAGCTGACTTTCACACTTATAGTGAAGCTTTCTTTACACAGTAAGCATATCCTACTGTGTTAATCCCCTTACAATGCAATTATCACCTACCAGATGGGATGGAGCATTTAACAGGCTAAGGGGATTATCTTGTCCTTTGCTCTGCCTGAGTAAAGCGCAGAGAGATGAGCAGTTGCCTTTAACTGCAGTAAAAAGGATAGTGAAATGCTTTGGCAAAGCTATCTTCAGCAATGAAGAGAAGCTGGAGTCTCATCCAACTACTGCTCTTGAGAAGCAGAAAAGCAGCTTCTCACAAGTCCCAAAGAACTCTTTGGTGCTCCTTTAACAATACCTGGGATAAGAAAAGGATTATTTTTTTGCCACGTAACCTTCTCTTGTGATACATCATCAGAGTAACAACTGAATTGTGACAGAAAGCAAGCCACTGACATACACATGGTACTGTACTAATGTAATACCTAACCCTGAGCTACAATACAGGAGCTATATAACAGGCGAAAAACTATTCTGTCTTTGACCCTGCAGATTTTGATCTTATTTCTGCAAAGGTTTACACATGGCTAGCTACATATGCACCATAAAGATTTCTGAGTCGGCGGGTCAGAGCTCTCAAAATGTAGGTCTACAGCTGCTGCAAGAAAGTTCGTATGTCCAAATATAAAGTCTTTCTACTGAAAAGCTTGAAGATATTTTAAGTTATTTTTAAGTTATCCACTAAATTCAAACTTTCTAAAAGATTATTTTCTATACTGATAGTCATATATGTCAGTGGCCCAAAAAACTAATCAAGGCTATGCCCTGAAGACTGGTGAAGTACAACAATATTAATATGGAGTCTGACAAGAGCACGGTTATTAAGAAGAAATGAAGAGAACTTTAAATAATTAGATAAATATTGATATTTTTATTGGAAATCCATATTTCTACATGACACCTAACAGAACTGTGCTGATGAACTCGAGAGAACAGAGCAGGCTGCAGCTGTAGGGTAAGAGGGGAAGGCTGAGGAGCCTGCAGTGCTCCTGTCTGCTACCCAGCTGCATCACTGCACCCAACTATCCTGAAGACCTCCAAAAACTTTTTGCAGAGACTGACACCCCCTCACAGCAGCATTTTTGTAAGTGATTTTGTGTTGTTCAACGCTGCCAAGTGAAGCAGTCACATGCAATGTTCAAGCTATCCAAATTCCCACTGGCAGAAGTGGTACAGGCACTGGAAGGTACTCTGCCAACTGCCTGCACCCCTAACAGGATTCCACTCCACTAGAGAACCACAGCACAGATCACAACAGACAAATGTGCTGGCACAATTCGCACCGCTATCCAGCCCTGTCACAAAACTAACAGCACAATAACATGAGACAAGCTGCTAAAAACCAGTAACAGAAAGAGCAGGAACTGGGATTAGAGACTTAAGCTGCAGCTGCTGTAACCAGGTTGCTTACTTTGTGCTCATTCTGAAGCTAAAACCAGCAGCCAATTTATCTACTTCCCAGTAGTCACTGGTGACAGTAAACGGCTGGCAGGCTTCTGAATCAGAGCACTTATCCCCATGCAGACTCTAATATTACAGCAGGTTTATGCAATGACAGTGTCATATTGTTGCCAGGTTAGCAGCAGGCACCTTCTGATCCATGTTAACTTGTTCTGGTATTCACAAACATACTCATTAGTCACCCATGCTACAAGCATATGCACAGATATTGGAAAAACACTGTTGTGGTACTCTTTGTAAGAAGGTGTGAGAATAACTGGGTCTGCGCCAAATGCAGGCAGATCTGCAGATGGAACTTAGTTGCTTATTTCCTATGACAAGAAGCCACCAGGAAACCTCACACACAGACTGCAGCTCCCTTTTCACAGACTGATAGATCACTGGCCAATCAGCTATGAAAGTAAATACAGCAAAATTCATGTAGCACTTACAAATAGATTTTAAACCCTTTGGAAAGTAACAGTGACCTGAGGTTTTGGACCTTCAGGTACAGGGTCTAGACTGGTGAGCTGAAGAAAGGTAGAAATCAGCTCTTGTATTTAAGTTCCTCATTCATACACATACATACACACACACATATGCCAACACAATCTCACAGAAGTGGTATGACAATTGCACGGCAATTTTATTAAGCAAAGAATTCTTGTCTCTCAGACGAATGTCATATAGATCTCTCTCATTATCCTCTAACTACTCTTCCTGTTCTACTGTCGGAACTCAGTTCTCTGTTGCACAAGGCACACTGGCAGTGTAACCATTCATTAAAAATGTAAAAACGGTGCACTTAGCTCATCCTTTACCATAATATTGCAAAGTACTTACAACTCCCACTGGTAGGCCCATGCAAAGTATTATTAGAAAATATTCATGGCGACAGAGAAAAGAAAGGGAAGGAACTACATGTTAGGATGGAGTTAAGAGATCAGCCACGTGGCCACAAACCACGTCCACTTCTGATCAAGTGAACGCATGTGCTTCTTTCAAAGCACAAGCTGCACCTGGGTCAGGGCAACTCCTGGTATCAACACAGGCTGGGGCAAGAACAGATCAAGAGCAGCCCTGCCAAGAAGGACTTGGGTGTGTTGATGAATGAGAGGCTGGACACATGCCAGCAATGTGCACTCATAGACCAGAAAGCCAATTAGATCTTGGGCATCCAAGGGACGGGGATTCTGCCCCTCTGCTCTGCTCTGGTGAGACCCCACCTGGAGAGCTGCACCCAGCTCTGGGGTCCCCAGCATGGGAAGGACATTGCCCTAATGGACTGAATCCACAGGAGGCCACCAAGACGATTACAGGGATGGAACACCTCTTCTATGAGGAAAGGCTGAGAGAAATGGGATTATTCAGCCTGGGAAAGGTTTGGGGGAGATTTAATTGTGGCCTTCCAGTACTGAAGGGAGCCTATACAAAATATGGATCATGCAGTGACAGGACAAGAGGGAATGGCTTTAAACTGACAGCAAGTAGGTTTAGACTAATGCTAGGAAGAAATTCCTTACTGGGAGTGTGATGGCATAGGCTGCCCAGAGGAGTTGTGGATGCCCCATCCCCAGAGTTTTCAGGTTGAATAGGGCTGTGAGCAATTAGGTCTAGTGGAAGGTATCTCTGCCATGGCAGGGGGCTGGAACTAGATAATCTTTAGGGTCCCTTCCAGTCCAGGCCACTCTATGATTCTATGTTTAAAACTCACAACTTCAAGCTAACAGTAATCAAGCAAAATGCAGTCAGAAACCTGATAAGACCTTTAAATTCTTCTGGGGAACATTTCCTAACAACCACTAAAGGAGAACTAGAAGCACCATACAAATGTTACGAACTTGAAGGATCTAATAACCAGTTTGCTGTGGTCATTGACCTTTATCCTTTAGCTGAGAACATAACACAAAACAACAACCAATACTTATTTTAAAAAGATTTAAAGAAATATTTTCAATTGTGAGGAACACTGGAGTATAGCATATTTCAGCACACAAAAATGCACCACCAATAACTGAAAATACCTTTGTGAAACTGAATTTGTATGGAAAAACTATTAAAAATTTTGTCTTAAGCCGCAAGAAAATCTTCTTCAAAATTTACTTATAAAGTGGTACTATGATTGTATCTTAACATGTTAGTTTAACAGCCTGACGCAAATTATACTATTAAAAAATGAAAACTAATTATATTTTTTGTTTTGCCATGTTACTATAGGTAGTGCCCAAGGAGAGCTCACACACCATTAACACAGCCAAATCTAAACTAAGAAGATACTATAAAATCTCACAGAAAAAGGAATACTTTTGATTTTCCATAGAGCAGAAAAACCAACATTGAACTACAATTGATTAAACTCATCATCTTCATGAGAGCTGAAAACTATACACAGTAATACAACTTTAAAAAAAAAAAAAAAAAAAAAAAACCATTGCAGGAACTCTAGCAGTATCTTCCCTTTCTGGCCTCTCCAGTGACTACGGTGTTTGTCAACATGCACGCTATCATTACATGGAAGCAATTAAAAGTTGTAATCTCAGTCTGATGCTACAGAGCTTCTACCCATTTATATACTATTGCTTCTAATCTTGCTGCCCAGGTCTTAATAGGCAAAGGCAATAACTTACTCTATTTCTTTTCTGCCACAAATCACTGTTTTCACGTAAAATAATATACTTGCACATCTGAAGTATCTGCAAAAGTGACCCTTAATGAGCCTTTCAGTGAGAAGTAAGTGTCTCTCAAAATGCCTATCAGAAAATCACATGAACCACAAAATCAGCCAGCAATTTAAGTCAAAATACAGAATTTGGAATTCCATCAGTTGATTAGCTGGCATAAATTCAATTTATAGTAAAAAGTACTACTGTTTATGGTCCTATTTCTCAGTGTCAAAGATAATTCCTATTTAGCCCAAAGTGGAACTGATATACAATAGAATATACATTACCAAGTTGCTAAATGCAAAAAAACTTTCAAATCCCCAAACCTTCAGTGACAAGTTAAAGCTATTAAAAAAAAAAAAAAAAAAAGTACACTGGTACAAATAGATACATTCCATTTTCTACATGAAAGACAAAACAAAACTAGAAGTTGAGATCCTTTGTTCTCTCATTTCACTTCACAATCACAGTCTGTCCACTTCTCCAAGGTGAATGATAACCCCTACCAGTACACTGTATGATTATGCTATGATAGTCCCTCAAACAACAACTTTGTAGTACCCAAAAGAACACCATCATGGCAAATGGAATATTTCACTATATTTCTCTTCTTGTTAAAAAGTTTTTTCCTTGGTTAGCTTAATACTGGCACAGTTTTGCACCCAGTATAAGAATACAACAGTATAATTGGTATTTTGTTCATCTCTTGTTTCTGTGTGACCTGCTCTAGGTGACCCTGCCCTGGCAGGGGGTTGGACTAGATGACTTCCAGAAGTTCCTTCCAACCCTAACGATTCTGTGATCTTTAACAACTGCCTTCATATTCTTTTAAGTCATGTAAGTCTTTAAGTTTCAATCTCAGAAACATGGAAGACTAAAAGACCACCACAACATGAGAGACAAAACTGTCAAAAAATTTTTAAGTTGGACAACCTTTAGAATAAACTCCAGGTACTTGCGTCATATGATACATAAATTGATTATTTTCCGAATTCACACATCATTGTAGAAATTAACAGCAATTACAGACTTACACAGGTCAAGTCTCTGAGTAGTTGAAGATGTAACTGATCCCCTTGAAACACTGCACAGTCTTTCCTTTCAAAAAGTAACTATGACAGACAAGATGTACAGCAACCTACATGCAGGAACTCCACACAAAAATTTTGAGCATCAAGGAAATAAAGGACATAGAGTTATGACTTTAGACTACCCTCCACTCATATTCTCAGGAACAATCATCTAGAGGGTAAAGTTTTACAAGTATTCTATGAAGTATAATAATGCTTTCAAAAGCTATACTAAAACCATGAATCTATGCTGCATGCAAACTATATCCAAGAAATGCAGTCCCTAACATCAGACAAGCCACAGAAATTCTCCTGAACAAGATCGACATGCTGTTTTTAACCCTCTTTAACTCTTATGAAATAAAGATTTTAAAACACTCCTGAAATAGAACACCACAGGAGGAATAGGAAAAACTATTCTACATTACAATAACAAACCAACATTGAAATTACTAAAGCTGAACTTGAAAATTGTGATTACAAGAAACTCCATTTGGTCTCATAACATGGTTGACACCATGCCCATCCTGGGGCACAGTCCTGCAGGTTCTTCTACTAATCAAAGGCACAAAACCTGGAATGTATTAGAAACCAACAGTAGTTGGGGATATGACTTTTCATTAAGCTGGATGCCTTTTATGGGTCTGATCAGTGAGTTATACTCATTAAGAAAATAATCTTCTGACAGACCATTCAATGAAATCCAAACACATACGAGGAAGACTTTTCAAATACAAGAAAGACAGCAAGAGATTTGCAGAAGTGACAAGGGCAAACAAACTTGTGCTCCATCTAGAGCAGCATCGGGAGAAATCAAGATGATGAAACATGCATTCCACCTTAGTCACCGAACGACCTGAGAAGGAGAAATGTATCTCCTTTGTAGACACGGCAATGAAGTCACAAGTCCTGACTACTGCACACCCACACACATAGTGTAAAACACACAGCTCTATTTTCTGTCAAGGACATGGTTCAGGAATTTTGTCCACTGGGAACAAAGACTACTTGTCTGATATTATTATAAAAATAAACTTTCTCTATAAAAACTGGTACTTGGTTAGTGTAGAAATGAGTCAATCTTAAAAAGGAGAAATTGAGCTGTAAAGTTTGCAAATAAAAAAGCAAAACCCCTCAAAATTCGATTCCAGAAAGATAATGAAATGTCTTCAAATCACAGAATCACAGAATCACCAGGTTGGAAGAGACCTTCAGGATCATCGAGTCCAACCTCTGTCCCAACACCTCAACAAAACTAAACCATGGCACTGAGTGCCACATCCAATCTCTTTTTACACACATCCAGGGATGGTGATTCCACCACCTCCCCGGGTAGACCATTCCAATATTTTATCACTCTTGCTGTAAAAAATTTTCTCCTGATATCCAACCTATATTTCCCTTGGCGCAACTTAAGACTGTGTCCTCTTGTTCCGTCAGTTGTTGCACAGAAAAAGAGACCAACCCCCACCTCATAATAAACTTATTACTACAGCATCACTTCTCCTGGCCCCTCAACAACTTATTTAGTGAGTTTCTCTCAACCAGTATTTTGCACCTCAGCCATAATAAAAAACTGCCATTGGAAGGTATCAGAACAGCAACTTCCTACCTTCTTTTGCTTGATAATCTTTGACTCATCCCATTATGTAATTCAGAACTATACTGGTTGAAAACTACTTGCAGTTTAAACTAAAAATTGATTTTGTAATTGAAAAACATTGCAGTTTGCCATATGAACTGCATTACTGCTTTTGAGTATTTCACTGTTGACACAAGTTTTGCTGTTTTTCAGAAATTACCCTTTTATAACAAATTAGAATAAGATAACCTCTTATTCAGCAAGTTCATCTACTTGAATTTTATTTCCAGTTTCATACCTGGGCTTGCCTTTTTTGTTGCTTTGTGGCATGTTTTTTTAATAAAATAAATAAAAAGACAGTTTACCCAATTAGAAATTCTAGATCTACTCAGATACCCTCTGGAGAATTCCTTAATAGAGCACATACAATTTTAAAGCCCACCTTTAAAAGATCAGAAAATCCCTATTGCACTAAGATCTTCAGAAACAACAAAATCCTACCATACCTTACAGGCCACAGAGAAAGACGTTGGAATTTGGCATTTTCTCAAACATTGCAATCCTCATAGCAAATTGATAAAAACTCAACTTCTGTGTTCAGCAAAATTCTGGTGTAGCAAACTGTTCACATGGCCAAACTCACGATGCATGTGCAGTCTGAAAGCTGGATCACGTAACTGGAGAAATGAACCCATAAAGTAAACTCACACCAAGCACATGCACATTGTTCTGAAGTTCTCAGAAATGTGACAGATTCTATAAATTTCTCATGGAAGCAAAAAAAGGAAATGGTGACCAAAAAAAGCCAACAGTTCAAAGAAGTTTGCACTTCCTACACTAAAAACTCATTTCTGCACGAAATAAGTCATAGAACTGGTTATAAGTAACATCAGCTGAAAACTCAAAGAAGGCTGCCACGATGAGGCAAAGCAGATACAGGGAATAAGAAGCCTGAGTCTGAAAAAATTTGTTGTAGTTTCTACTGGCAACAGAAAATGGGACTTTAACAGGGACATACCATTGTGACCTCAGAGTACTGGTCCTCCCTTCGGGTAGTACTCCCCCTCTGCTAGAATGCACCAAAACAGGGCAGGTGTTTAACATATGTTTCATGACACGTGTATGAGCATGCAGCAGAGAAAAGATTCTTAAGGGACATAAATGCACTCCTATGAAGAGAGCTAAGCAGGTTAAGTGATAATCAGACAGGCCATAAGCCAGGTTTGGAATTCTAGCATCTTAACTCTTTGAATCCCCAGACAGGTCAAATATGTTAAAAAATACAAAGAGATACAGCATGACTTTTGAGAAAAAGCTTAGAACAATTCTGGAAGAAAAACACTTTTAAGACTTTTCATTCATCACTGGTATTTAATAGTCATCACATATTCAAAAAAGACATTTTTAATAGCAATTATAACGGAAGTTCACGAAGTAAGATTAAGTAATTTGGACTCCAGCTTCACAGTTAAGAGAGCTGCAGTGCTGAAGTATTTCTTCTCTATCAAGTGTTACAGTTTCGGTATCAGCATGACATACTTTGCCACCTCTGATGTTTGGTATCGCTCCCAGCTGCTCAACAGTTTTTTTCCACAAACAACAGACAACTCAGACGATGCACAAATGGACCAACACAGCTTAAACAGGAAAACAAACCTGGTCCTCGTCTTGTCCAAGCCAGCATTACAGTCTGACTTCTGAAGCAGAGATAACTGCTCCCAGTATCAAAGAAATGATACAAAGGTTTCATTATAAGGAGCATCTCAAAAACCTTTATGTTGATAAGTCCTCTAAGAAGCTATCAAAACAGAAGAAAACCCCTGGTGGAGTAACATGCAAACATTGACACTGAAATCAGAATCTGCCAAATCAGAAATTTTCACGAAGAAAGCTGGTGGTGAGGAAAGAGGAAACAACACTCTCAGATTTTAGGGACGCTGTATCCCTCCAGCGGGTGCAAAAGTGAAAATGACCTGCATCAAGGACACTGTCAGAGCACAAGGTGGTAGCATGGGGATGGAAGTGGATGAGTTGGAAACATGAAGGTCAGCTGGGCTTCACAGGCAAGGGAAGACGGTTGCAAGGACAGCGTTGATACGCTTGTCAGTAAGCAAGTCAGATGACCACATATCTGCTCTTTCGCTGGGAGAGTGGTTTTTTCCCATTTCTCTTAATCTTACTGTGGTCCCTTACATCACACCTAAGCCAAGCTGACACACTTTCATTTGCTAAGTGCCTCCAGCTATCTCTGTAAAGTCATTACCTTACATACTGTTCAAGCAATAGGTAACAGATCAGCTGAAATCAAAAATGCCCATTGATAAGCTTTCAAGATCTGCATTTCTGGAAAATATTAAATCTTATTAGATGATGTATGTCACCATATCTATTAGGTAGTCTGCATCTGTTCACTGGACAGTGTCCTGGTTGGTTCCTTTACCGTTTAAAAACTTTTGCACTATATATCAGACAGGGAGAAAAAAGCTTGTAAACCAAATGGAAAAAAACAAACTCTGAAGTGTTAATTCAATTTTGGTTCGTGATCACACGATTTAGGTGTTTTTGTTATGTCAAATCTCTTTTACTGTATGAGAAGAATAAAAGATTAAAAATTAAAGAATAGGGCTCCTTTGACTTTTTCTTCGCTTTGAGCTGTGACTCTCAGCCAGGAGGCTAGATTTCTGCATCTGTGCTTCAGCTGAAAGGGCAACCATTGCTCCACCTGGGACATTTCCACGATGATTTTGAACAGGCTCCTCTTTCCAGGAATACTGCAGTTATCTTTTTTTCTTTTCTATTTTTTTTTTTTTTTGCAAGCACAGGACCAATTCCACTAACTTTTTAAGGCAGCTGCACTGCCTACCTATTTCTTACTCGATAGTCAAAAGCTTCAAGTTTGGTTACTCTAAAATACTGTATTTTAAATAAGCCCCTTCCAGCAGCTAAGCACTGTACAGTCAGATGCACAGCATGATTAATAGCGTAACAGAATATTTTTTTCTTTCATTACTCTGATGGAGTTTGTTGACATTAAATAAATCAGTACTAGGCCCTTTCTACTCCAGCTTCTGCCAGGGTAGGGGGGTGGGGGAAGGTATGTTGCTGGTGTTTGGGGGGGCTTTTTGTACAGGGAGCACAAGGTAGATAAATCTTTTACCTGAATAAGAGCAGCTACTTTTTATCTTCTATCAGTACATTCATACATACAGTATTTAATGTAAGCTGCTAACCATTTGTTTGAAGCACCTCAAGAAAGAGGTAGTAGGAGTATTTTTAATTTAAGTTGAATTTTAAGAAATACAGGCTTCCCTTTGGTTTGGGCTTTCTTTTTCTCCTGGAGGTATTCTAAAAATAGAAATAGCTGAGAGTCTTCCGGCCAAAAAATTTATTCTGCACACACAGCACATCAAACATCTTGTCTTACCTTAAAATACAACGGGAAAATTCAAAACATTAAGTATGTTTAATATATTGAATCCTTGAAGAAAAAGAAATATTTACGAGCTGCCACAACCTGCTGGCAGCATACTTGCCTCTCAGTGACTCTCCTTCTCCAGGCTAATGTTACAGTCTGCAAAAGCAGAAACATTTCCCTGGAGCATAGACAGGTTAAAGTTAAATTCACTTATGGCTTTTTAGAGTGTCCTGCTAAAACATATGTATGAGTCTGAGACTCTGTGGGGCAAATACAAAAATCTAAGTCAAAATTACAGACTTTTACCCTTTGGTTATTTATTTTTTTTAAAAAGAAACTCTTAAAATGTTTCCTAAATATTCCAGGGCCTGTTTCTTGTAACTTTCTGATTATGCAGCCAGGCTATGTTGTGATTACAGCTGTACCAGGTTCAGACATAAAATAAAGTATGACAAAACAACTATGAATGTTTTTACATCATATCTGAAGTACAAGGCCAAACCAGTCTCAAAAAAAAAATTGCTGATTTTTTAAAAAAGATAATGGAAAAGTACCAGAATTATTTAAGACTTTGAATCTCTGAACTGCAATTCCTCATTATTTTTCATTATTTAAGTGTTAAGTGATACTACTCCACACTGGAAAAGATAAATTACAGACTGAGCTCCCTACGACACGACCAAAAATGCAATCAACAAGTAAAATTAAGAAAGTGGTAAATGCACCTATCATGCCTTTCCACTGTACTAATATTCCACACGTTTATTTTAAACCTCTCCAATCACTCTGTTGTCCATTAAAGTAGTCAAAAAATGAATTAGACTAGCTACGCACCCTCTTATTTATGCACATGGACTTTAGTCAGATTCCCATATTGTAAAATCTTTGGCTTTATACTGTAAACTTTTCCAAATATCAAAAACTGAAATAACATACCAGTTTTAAATTAAAAGGAACTCTTCTTGGAAGGGACGGAGTTTACGCCACAACATTTTAAAACAGAGCTACCTCAAATTGGCAGTCTAAGCTCAGACTGCAAATGTTGCTGAGACCTGGCCCGAGCCCCAGACATGGGATGGCCCCCTCCATCTCATACCTTCCTCACAGTTTCTCAGAAAACGGTTGTATTTAGAGTTCCAAAACAGCACAGCAATGTTTAGTGCCTCAACAGCCTGGTAAAACCAGCAGTAGGGCATTGCTTCCAGTTATTCTGGTGTCATTAAAAAAAAAAAAAAAAAAAAAAAATAGTACTTTTACTGAAATTGGAACGCCTCAATCCTTAGCTAATGTATACACTTTGCTCACAGTTCCTACTTCTAATTTCACAAGATTCAAAGGTTATCCTGACCAGCAGCATTACTTTGCTTTCATCTAAACCTGCAATAGCAAAACACTAAAATGAATTTTAGTCTCAACACATTCTACCAGTATTGCAGATGGGGAAAACAGAGGATTTAAATCCCTACACCACAATCTGATGCCAAATTCTTTGAAATATTCTCAGGGTCAGCCAAGTCCTGAAAGAAGTTCTTGCTTCTTGAGTGATACAATCCTTTTCCTGCCCTCCCCTGGCCTGCACAATTTTGAAGCTTTTAAAAAGAAACATCATTCCAGAATTAAATCTCGTTCAGGAAAGATAAAGACTAATTTCTTTACCATATTTTCAAAATCTAAATGAATACTCTGAAGTCATGAATATGTCTTTCTCTTAGCATCAGGCTGGCAAGAATATGGAGGGTGATACATTTCATCATCATGGACCTATATACCAGATAACTCGGGGCAGCTACATGTTGCATAAATTTATAGTTATTCTTAATTTAAACAAAATACCACTCAGATACTGCAGCTCTCTTTAAGTGACTGAAGTGTACAGAAACCAGCTCTCAAAAACTGCAAATGTCAAAAGCGTTTACAAACATTGAAGTATTCTTTGTGTTTGATCTCCTTCACTACTGTCATTTTTTTAAAAAATTGTTTATGTATCTCTGTGGTGCCATAAGCTTTTTCTGTTAAACAAATACATTCCTTGCAGCTTTTGTTAACCCCTTCCCCCTTTTTAAAAGGGAACTTACCCAAATGCTTATTGCTGTGAAGAATGATGTTCCTGGAGGCAGCACACATGTACAGCCTACAGAGCAAGTGTGGTGCACAATTTGTAACTCCCAAAACCTAGCCATGCGCAAAAAAAAGATGTTTTCCTAGCTCTGACCAGCATTTATCTTCAAACTAGTTCAGAAACAGCAACACTATTGATGTATACAGGTAAGTATAAAAGAGCCAAAAATATATATTTCATATAGTGACTGGATATATATTATACATCAAAAGCTTTTTGCTTATTAACAGGAAAAAACCTTGACAAGACTATATCACCCACATTTACGTGAAATGCAGCAAAAAAAATCAGCCACAAACACATGATTTTTTAAAATGAATCTGAACTTAAATAGCCATCAGGCAAATTCTATTGCACACAAACCATTTGCCTCCAATACTGGAGATTCCTGGAAAGGAGGATCCACTACTTCTAAAGTACTGACCCGAATTTTTTTAAACAACTGCAAAGAAAAGTCCAGATGATTCAATAAACTAAACACCTAACAAAAGCTTTGAAAGCAGAACAAGGAAAACCAGATATGCTACAGATAGCTGGTAGAATGCAGTTTAATTAAGTCTCACAGCACTCCTTGACAATAAGGTTGTTTAGGATACTTTAAAATTAGTTTAAAAGTGAGAGTAAATCAGTTACAGGGAAGGTGGAATACAAACACATAACCATGATCCACTATAGGCTGCAGCTAGAAAATTTTAATGGCAAGCAAGCTTTCTGGATTTTGAAGTGACAGAGAGAAACCTTCTACACATTCAGTGGACAACTCTTACATTAAGAATATAATTCTTATACTAAGGGTTTGAATAGGAAGATTTTTTTTTAATTTTTGTTTTATAATGAAAGATTCACTACAGTGTGAATCATCACTGAGCAGGATTTTCACAAGGCATAATGTTTCACAGCAGTGAAGTCTACTGTCACAGTCCTGCTCCTGGCTGGCTCCTTACGTTTTCAGCCAGCTGGGTTCTCGGTCCAGCTGTGCTGTGTGGTTACAGCCATGGTTACACTATGCGGTAGCAGAAGGGACAATGTAATAGCCACAGCCCCAATCTACAGTATCTTAACAGCCAAGAAACTGTATCTGAAGATCAAGGCAAGCACCCTGTTGCCCATATTCACTTTCTCAAAAGGATGAATTCTTGTATGATGGAAAACACTACTAAGCAAGTATAATAATTAACTGATCATCTGTGGTGTAAAATTGAACTAGGCTGACCAATGAAGTTGTCATCCTAAATTTTTCCACCATGCCTGTTCCACTGGGGCTGCTAATAAGCTGCTCAGTAGCAACTGAGGTACCACTGATATACTTCTGGTAGGTTATACTGACGTTTATACAGGATTTGCTACAATATCTTGTCCAGTCATCCCTACAGCAAGTACAGACACCTCTGGGACAGGAGCAAGAGCACAGCCAAGAAGAGTAACCAGATGCACCACCCCACTTCCCCTGCCAGTCGTATGGTTTTCTTTATTTGCTCAACTGTCTTTTCATTGGGGAAGAATGACAACAAAACCCTAATAAACCCACAGGAACTAAAAGATTTTAACCACTGTTACCTTCATGCTTCTCACATAATGTCAAACATTAATCCTCAGTCTAAAATTTCAATTGAAAAGAACAAAATAGTGACCAATGCCTGTTAATTAATGATTCAAAAACACTACAGAAATATAATCTGTCAGCAAGCCATGAAGAACATACAGAGACAAGATGCATGCTCCGAAGTACCTTTTCTGTTAATAAATTTGCTAAACTTTAGATTAAATGCTTAGATAGCTAGTTTGGGCATGCATAGCCCTAATTAAGCAGATAAAATTAAGGAGCTGTAAATTTTCTTTTAAAAAGGACTTACAAGTTTCTAGATTTCAGGTTATTTACTAATTAATTCTACAAAGACTTTCAGTATGCTATGGCTCTGTGCACTTTGTAAGTATTCTCTGCATCCTTTGTGTATTCATTTTTATGGGCTTCCTGTGAAGTCTATAGTCAGATTAATTGACAAAAGATTGAAATTAAAACCTTCCAGGTTGGTACTTTCCGTGTAGAAAGTGCATCCTTGGTTAGTTCTATTTTTCTCCTTTTGTTATTGTTTTCCGGTTTAACAGCCTTCTTTCTTAAAACGCTGATAAATTTCAGAGGAAAAATTATTTCAAACATCAATTATTTATAGTGATCCAACAAACAAGGAAGAAAAGCTGTGACTTAGCCTAGTTAGGAGAAACATAGGAGCCCCTCTGGGAACTTTGTGACTTCCAATACTTATCTGATCTTCTACTCTGTATTGATGTTTCCGAATTTCTTCTCATCACGAGCAAAGTATGCATGCAGTTCTCTATAGCAATTTTCCAGTCCCTTTCTGTAAAGATTATTAGATTTTATAACTGGCCTTGCACTTTAATAAGAAGTAGAATTTTACAGTTTGCTCCCTCTTCTCATATATGTTCATAGGGACAGACGTATCTTCAGAATCGGGGCTCTGAAATACAACTTTCTCATTCTTGTTCAGATCAGCGAATCTGTTTGCAAGGATTTAATACAAACAAAAATCTACATCTGAAAACATTCATACAAAAGCACCTCTCAGTTCTAAGTCCTGTTCTAAAATACCTACTTTTAAAGGAAGCAAAACATACAGTCTTGCATGAGACGCTTCTGTAAAATTCCTTGGTACAAAAAGTGCTGGACTGGAAGTAAGAGACAACATAGATATAGAAGTGCACAACTAAAGGTTTCTTTTACAAGGCAAACACATTTTAATACTTCAAAAAGAACAAAGCTGAAGATTACTCTCAATAAATGAATGACTTCTCATGTGTGGATCCAGTTTTTCAAAACAGGTCTGTCTGGTACTGCTTCATGAAGTATCAGATCTAGTCCAAATTTAAATAAGCTGAATCACATCCCATGGGGCTCTCAAGCTCTACCAGTCCTTATTCCTCTCACCCTGGTACCTGCATATGTCTCAAGCATTACTGGTTTTAAGAAGGGATCCTATTGTCTGGTTCAGAATACATAAATTAATGAATGAGAATACTCATCTGCCTTCCTTATCACTGCAATTAAGTCAGGACAACTTTTGTTGATACCAAGGATATCTGGAACTACAACTTCGCAAACTCCTGATTACCAGTCTGCATACTCCACTGCCGCACTTTAAACAGTGGCTCCCACGTGCACAGGCAATTCCACACCACAGGCTTCTCCAGTCTCAGCTTCTTT
This sequence comes from Pachycephala philippinensis, assembly GCA_013397055.1. Classification (NCBI taxonomy): domain Eukaryota; kingdom Metazoa; phylum Chordata; class Aves; order Passeriformes; genus Pachycephala; species Pachycephala philippinensis. The sequence continues at coordinate 274,819 of VWZT01009300.1, forward strand.
TAAGCACTGCATGGGTGAAGAGAAACACACTTTGCCACAAAAACCATTTTCAGAAACTACTGGTGAAAGCCACAGTCTCTAATAGAAACAACCTACCCAGCCTTACTCTAGGAAAGCCAAAACAATCTGGAGACTATCTGGGATGCAAAAACAGCACACTGATAAATTACCCTGAGGAACAAGAAACCAACCAGTGCCAAGCATAACTTTTTCCCAACCATTTGGGATTCTGGGACAAGAGCTAGGAGCCCATAGGAGAAAGTTCACTTTCGCATTTCAATCCTCAAACTGAATTCTAACTGAGCATAACAAACAATACATGACAACCGAAAGGAAAAACTCCTCAAAATTACTTCTGGGACTTTCCACAGTGTATCATTAAATTCAAACACATATTGCCAAAATGTAAAACAGAGTAATCACAAAAGCAAGCTATTCTCGAGGTTTACTGACTTTTCTGCTCATCTTAGCTTAATGAACCCTAAGCGTGTCATGACATGTTCCTGGGAACGTGACCATGCTGCTTTCAAATCCAATATGGCAAAATCCCAAAGCTAACTCATCTGTTTTTAACTTCATGCTTTATCATATTCACCTTTTTTCCCAATAATTTGTTGGCTTTTACTAACCCACGGACTGTAGTCCACTCAAATCCCTTCCTAATTCACAAAAATGTAACAAATTTTACATGTAAAATGCCGTAATACCCAATTTAGAAATGTCACCTCCTTCCTACTCTATGTTTAGGCCATAAATACAAAAACTGGCTACACTGCATAGCACCACAGTTTGAGACTTGCAATAAAAAACAAAGCCACGGAATTTCTACTTATTGATGTTAAAATAAAAAACAAAACAGTCCTGAAACTGAAACTTTCATTTCCCAAGATGATTTTATTGAATTAAATGCAATGCTACCCCAAAGTATTTTATGTAATTATTAACAACATACATTTGTGTATGAGCAAAACCAAGGGGTTTTTTTGTGATCTTTTTAGCCTTTGCCATTTCAGCTGAAAGAACACTAGGGATTCCAAAGAACATTTATGTGTAAAGTAGACTGTTAATATGAAGTACTTATTTCTTTTTTTAAGGGGATAAACAAAACGTGTTTCTTATTCATAATCCAAAACGCAGAACTCATCCACTCACTGTATGGTACAGCTGCTGCAAATTTACAATCACAGAACCTTGACTAATTTTCATTATGATCACAGACTGCAATAAATGATACTGAAGTGTAACAGTTACTGCACTATGTTTCAATGCACTGAATGTAGTAAAACATCATCCAGCAACAAATAAAGATGCCTGTGCCAAACCGCTTTATAAATTAGTTATGTTCAAATTTGGGAAGACTATCACTTTCGGGAGCGCTGTGTTTACAAATCTTAAAGAAAAGTATTCGCAAAGATTTTTAAAGCACATGTAAAAATGAACAGACTTGTTTTAATTTCTCTCGACCACTCAAATGCACATACACATCATTCCATGTCACTTTTTAATAAAAAGTCAAAAAGGAAGGGAGCACATTTATATACTTCAAAGCCAGTTCCTTCAACACCTCATTGTTGAATCTACTACCTAAATATTTTAAAGACCAAAATCTTACATTTTGAGAGCTAATCCCACTCCCTCAGAATACGGTTCTCAAAGAACCTTAAGTGCACTGAAAATCACAACCTACCTACACACTGTACTTTTGCCCATTAATTTTTTGTCTCTGCCCAGGTAAGCAAATTTTGACCGATGACCGCTTCCTGTAAATGAAGTAGATTGATAAAACATTATTAGTAAAACATATTATTATCTTCCAACTGTCTTACAATTCCTACTGTTCCATAAAGAGGAAAAAAATCAATTTGAAAACATTCTATATACTGAAAACAAAACGAAAATAAACTTAAAATAAAATGGCTCTGAGTAGTTTTAAAGCAAAACCTAAATGCAATAAAAACAATAATCACATTAAAACTAAAGCAAGAGTCATTAACTAGAGAACTTCCATTTAAAAAATAAAATTATTACTTGCTTGAAGATTTAGGAAAAAGATGGATCAGCAAGTTAAGTGCTGGGGTCTCTTTTTCCAGAAAAAAAAAATTAAAGGCTGCAGAAATCTAGATCTACAGTATCTAGAGATCCTTTCTCCAAACAGAAAGCCATAGATGCCTTCATCCTGTGAAGACAAGTTTTCCTAGTAATACAGACTTGCCTCATAAGAAAACCACATAAGAAATCACAAATGCCCCCAAAGTTATTTTTAACTGTGTATAATTTATTCTCTGCTAACCCCAACAGAACCTGAATACTAACATCTCTTTCTGTTATCCTCCTTATAGGGAACTCTTCCTCCTTACAAAAAGACAGAAATGCTTCCGAACCCTTTGCTTGGGACAGCAGAAGAACAAGTTCAAATTAATGAATCAACAGTTTTCAGAGATGACTGGAAAGACAAAACCAGAAGCTGAAAGCACAGAATCCCTATTTCCAAATCCAAAGGAGAAGGAGGAAAAGATAAACTACTCCCAAGAGAAAACTTAGCTTACTGAGAAAATAATGGAAAGAAAAATAAAAAAAATAATTTAAAACAAACAAACAAAAAAACACAAAACAAGAAAACACCAAAAAGCAATTGGGAGAGCCGATGGTGACCTTTCAGGGTCTAGAGAAGGAACCTGCTGTTGCACACAATCACAAAGTGGTAATTTTTTTTCACCGAAAAGCCAAACAGTACATCCACACTGTAAGAGTGATGCCTAGAACAGGCTTAACACAACCAGGTGTGGGTCCTGCAACTGCATGGTAGAACACCACCAAGCGTTTTGCATCATCCCTCCTCACAATACTTTCCTAGGGTTCCTTGCCTCAGAAAAGCGGCAACATTTCAAAGTAGATTTGCTAACTAATTTGGATATGCTTATTCTGCAAAATTTTTTAAGCCATTCAACCGAAACACTTCAGTGAAATTATTCCTGAAGCACTGACACTTTAGAGGACCTATTCAAGGAGGCTACCACCAAAGCCAGCCTAGAAGAAAGCCTGAAGAAAGCAACCAAGTTGCCCAGGTCCACAGCAGTTAGCCCTGTGGTCCCTGAGCAATTCAAGTGCAGCCCCACGTTCAGTGCACTATACAACACAACCCAGTTTGGCAATGGTGAGGCAATGGGAGGAAGAAAAGCAGGACAGGCTGCTGTCTCCAATGTTGCTACACCACAGTACAGCACACCCAGCCTCATCACATCCGGCGAAGAAACAGCAGGACAGCAGGCAAATTACTGTCTTCCTCCTTCCACTTACAAAGGTTGCAAAGCCAACATACACCACCAAAAAGCCAGCAGAAAGCTTCATATGCCCCTGGTTCTGCAAACAAACCTGGCCTCTCAATTTACGTAACTAGACAATCCAGACACTCTCCCTTCACCAGCACCAGCAAAGAGCAGTACTGCTGCCCAACGCAAGTAGGACTCAGCACCGTTGGATACAAGGATGTGTCTGACAGCCGGCTCTCCGTCTGACAAAATGGAGATGGTATCAAATACTGTGGCAAACCCATAGGTTTCTTTGAGGAAGAGATTTCTATAATGACTTCATTGGCTATTAAAAAAAATACAAATTATACCATCTAAGTCTTACAGGAACAATCCTTCTGTCTGGAAAGGACTGGATCCTTCAGGAGCTACAACATGTAGGACATAAAACTTCACAGATTCCACAACTCCCTTCTGGGTAGATTCTAAATTCACCTCACACTCACTAATGCTGCTTTCTTTACTTGCCTTAAAATGTTACTATTTCAATTCTAGCATCCCTATACTTGACAATATTAAGTATTTCTTCTAACACTGTAATCATTAAAACTGTATTAGATTTATTTTATTATGTAAGTTCAGACTTGCTACACATGGAATGGCTCTTGTCAACGGGTGTTATAAATCTATTGATGGAAGCATGCAACATAGCTGGCATGCAAATAATAATAAAGTCGTAAGAGAAATTGGAGAGAAAGGGTTATATGTTTTTCATGAACAGATATGACAAACTTAATCACAACACAAGCAACTGGTATTAGAGTATAATCACTAAAGTGTCTTAATTTCAACACAGAACTAGACTGCTCCTTTGCCTTGCAGGAAGGGAAAGGGCTTGGGTTGCAAAGCCTCTCCTGGCAGTGTCACAGAAGGAGCTGGGTTTCGCTCAACTCCTCCCTCTCCTCTCTTTACTGCATCAACCAACTACACCAAAGCAGCCTTCTGTTCAGTTCCAATGGAAGAAGGGCATCTCACACCATTACAATGCGAACTTTACCAGGCCAATTAAAACAGTATTGCTGAAATTCCACAACACTCCAGTCCCATCATCCCTAGGGACAGTGACTGATAAAGCATGAGTAGGACTCTACTCAAGCACCAAAACATGTAAGAATTGAGAGCATTACAGCCAAACCACATCAGAAATAAATACATTTTGAATGAGAAAATGCCAATCTTCATTATTTTGTTACATATGTATATACTGTTATATTAAGATAACATGCTAACGCAAGTATTAGTATAGTTCACCTATACAAACACAAATTCCATTCTCATTAAAATCACCCTAATTTCACTTTATTACAGGGCTCATTTTCCTTGTTTTGTGGGAAATGAGAATTCTTCAGCCCAAAGGCTGTGCATCGAACTGTATTCTTCTTTTCCAAATCAGATGTTAACTTATTGATTAAAAATTTTGCAGGAAACATGAGATTCTCCCTAGCAAACAGATACCTCATACTCAAGAAAGGAACAGTTGCTACCATATCCTGCATGGCGGTTTCTGGCTCCTGAGCTTTCAGTTCTCCAGAAGGTAGTAGCAAGTATCTACTGGGTAACACCACTAAATGGCTCTCAAACCCATGAAAGCCCTTATACAACCTCCCTGAGGAACCTATCTCCAAGCATCCGATCACACTTACCAAAATGCTCTCCAACCTCCTGAAAACCCTTTCATACAAAGCATCACAACAATCTTGTCCGTTCCCTTTTCCTCTCACTTTCCTTTTGCACTCGTGAGGCTAAGTATTGTACCCGTTCCCAGCACAGAACAGCTCCAGTTCTTCCTCTCTGCTTTTCCGGTCCAAATTGCTAGAACCATTCCTTTTTAGCCCTTGTAACAGTTAACATACTTCTGTAAGTACAGTGTTCCATGTGAGGTCCTAACATCGTTGAACACAGCCACTGTATTTCACTAGTGTTTGGACACATGCACTCCTATGAATACATCCCAGAACAGTGTCAGCTTCCTTCTTTCCCTCAACAACATACCGCAGGTTTGAGTGTCTTACTGCTCACTACAAGCACTACCTCCTTCCCTGCCAACTGAGCAGTACTCCTCATCAGAGATTTGTACTGTCTGGCATTTCTGTATTTGCTTTTTCATGCAAAGTCAGTACATTTATTTTCTGTTCTATCAGCCAATAATTCAGGAAAGTATTGACAAGTACTAGGCTGAAGAAAATGCATATGAAACCTGTAATTTCCCCTACAATTTCACAGTGAAATAGTCATACTACAGCTTTCCAGACAACTTAGAGAAACTTCAGTCTATGACACACCTCCTTAACTAAGTTATGTAGACCACACCAGTGCGTGCCAAAAGCTCTTGTTCAAATACACAGGATCTACTCCTTCTTCTCTACTCAAATATTCTGCTCCACCACTGGAGAACACATGATTGCTTCAGCACAGTTTGGTTTTGTACGAAACCTTTCAAAATAAGCTTCAGGAGTAACACCCAATCAGACTCCATCTGCAACCTAAGTTTAGGCTTTAGCTTTACAAACCCTAACCAAGTGACTCATCCTCCATTCTAACAAACTGAGAAAAAACATTGCTAGGTGTTTAAAAATCTTAACATTATAAAAAGAAAGAAACAAACAAACAAAGACAACACACACTGTGAACTATCTTATTTTAGAAGAAAGTAAGACAGAGCAGAGGTCACAGAAAAAAAATATATTAAAAAAAAGAAAAATGGCTATTAATATTAAATTTGACAGAATAAAAAAATTCAAATATTTTCTTAAACAACAGCTTCTCTTCCTCCCTCCTCCCTTTGATTTGCAGAAAAACTATGCAGTATTCACACTGACAAGTCCCACTTTGAATTTCAGACCATACAGCTTGGACAACTGTCTCCATACAAAGAAATCCTAGTTTAAAAACCCCCAAAAGACACATGCTAAGGACGAGAAAAACTGAAAAATATTTCTTCAAGCATTCCAAACTTTAATACAGTTTAATGCAAAGCTAAAACAAAGATGCTTCTGACATTAAAACCTTAGGTCACATAGAGCAAACACAACAGGAAGTATTTCACTATTGGAAAGATTTCATTATTTAATTTTTAAATTCCAGTAAAAATTACAGTAGAACAGCATTTATACTGAAGCACATTAAAATACGTATGTCATTTTGCAAAATTTCCTCTATGATAAACTCCGATATAGATTTTTATAGTCTGCTTCCATTTGTGATACATTAGTTTAGTATTTGCATTTTGAATACTGCCTGCATTTTTCCCTGTATAAGAATTACTTTGAAAGGTATTTTCACTGTAGCCACAGACTCAATAGTCTTGACTGATGGACAATTTCATTATTTTTCATTTTGATTTGCATTTGTCATAGTTGAAGACTAATTTTATTCCAGCATTGATCTTTAAATTCAATTATACTGCTTTGACTTTACACACCTGAAAAACCTTCATGTGATCAGTGATCCTAACCCAAATCACTTCAGGTCATTTTCAGGAACAAACTGTCCAGACAATTTTTTTTTCCTTACAGAGGAATAGCACTGTTCTCCTGTGTCTACTAATGCATAAATTGAAAAAAAAGGTTTCTCTAGGTAATAAGGCCCTTTTGTATGCTCCACCAAACCAACCAAGTCTGCAGTACAGGTTCTTTGCCAGTAATTGAAGAACTCAGAAGCAGCTGCATTAAGAATCCTGTTTTCAAAAGCAACACTTAGGCTAGCCTTACCAACAGGCAGGTTGACAGAGAAGTGTCAGGGAAGGAATTGTTCCTGGAGTGATCTCAAGCCACTGCCTATAAGAGAGATGTCTGAAGAGGCAGGTGAATCAGATTTCAAACTGGTAGTAGTAGTGAAACATAAGTGAGGCAGACCTAGTCACTGCATCTAACTGAACATACTTCACATTTCCTATGATCTTACTGATTGGAACAAAGCCAATAATCCTAAATTTGTCACACCACAATTCTAATGGCTCATGCTAAAGAGAATATGATCATTTTATCTGTCACACAGATATGCAACCAGCATCTAAAATGAATAACCAAACAACCATGTAGAATAACCTAAAACAAAGTTTACCGCTTACTGTATTTATCTGTAGCTCATTTACTTATTCTCTCACATATTCTATTTCAACTGCATCTTACACTAGCCTAAGACAGCTCTACCTTGACATTAGTATCTCAGGACACAGCACTTGAAGCCTAAAGTAGAACAGGCACCAATGAACCGCACTTAGGACAATCAAAAATCATTTATAAACTGCTCAAACATGCAAAGCTTTGGCAAGAGCACAAAACAACTACACAAAAGACACTTAACAGAAAACAAACATTATGCACAAAGGACCAGTAATCTTGAATGATCTTTTACTACAGATACTACCACTATTAACTTGATTGGGAGACAGCTCTCAAAGCAGAACCAACACTACTTTGCAGACAAGTTCACCTTCAAGACTTGAGTGTCACATTTATTAAGTACAGATGCACAGAAATACCCAAGTTAATCTAACTGTCCAGGCAAAATTAAGTACAGAAAAAGAAATACTTGGAGCTTGTTCTAGTATCAGTTTCCCCTTTAACCTCTTCATGAAATAAAATCACCATCGTCTTTCTTTGCATACGTAAATCCAAATTACAATAACAGCTTCCATTCAGAAAGAGTCATCATCTGGTAATTATGAAGAAAAATAATGCAGGATTATGAATTACTAGCTTTAATATATTAATGGAGATAATCCTAAAACATTCAAATTTCTATATACTTTTCTATCAAGTATACTTGTAAACAAAAATAAACCTCTCTACTTGGTACCTTACGACCACATTCTTGTTCACTTGCATCACACAGACGACCTAACAATCCCAGCAGAACAAAGATTCTCATTTCACCAAACTTTGGGGACAGGGGTATAACAATCCACAGATGAAGATATAATGATATAAACCATAAACACACACATGAATATGTGTGTTCATGCAGATCTCAATAAAAAGGTCTCCCTACAGACTATAGATTTCAAATGCTTTACCAACTGGTAGGATTTGTTTTTTTTTATATTTGTTAATATAGAACTCTTATAATGTAAGCTTTTATCCCTCCTGCCCTGAAAAGATCCCAAAGAGCAATGGAAAAGTATTCAAACTCACAAAATGTAAGACAATATTCAGTTTCTGGCTAACCATATTCACATTCAATTGCATTTCTCAACCGCTTCTTTCAAAACCCTTCATTAGCCTGTGTAACTTGACAACTCCTTCTCATCTTTCACTTTTAATTCCTCCACATATTGCACCTCTGATGAGATAAGAGATGTTGATTTTAGTTATCTGTGCACAAACTCATGTCTTTCTCAGTATTTGGGAGAGCATATACACTGAAGATTTCATCTGGGGAGTAAACTTCCAAGGGAAAGACTACTTATTTTTAATAAAGATGACTAAAAACTACAAAACATTCATTTAATTACATTTCAGATTGCTAAACGGATAAAAAGGGGCAAGTAAACGTCACCACAAAACCACATAAAAATACAGCATTCCAAAGACACTGACTTGGTCCACATTGCACAGATGCAACAGAGGTTCCCTACAAGGAGGGGTGGCAAGAATGAACACCAGTAGTCTTTTTAGACAATACACTAGCAAGAAAATCTTAATGTGCTATACAGGGAAAAGTGTGAAAATTGGCTAAATTGACATCACTGTAATACTGAGCCATTTCCAGTGCTGAAATAACCCAAAATGAGAATAAATATGCAGATGAAAGTAACTTCACATGTGTATATGGTCCAAAAAAAAGTAGTAACTATCCGGTTTGGGCCAGTATAAGTGTTTACAATGTCAGTGAAATTACACAATTTCCTGTTAATACTACCTGCTTTTATGGTCTCATATCTCTTCTGTTACTTGGAAATTACAGCTACCCAAACCATTAAGCTGTTTTACAGTGTTTTTCTTCTCAATAAGGATATTTCAAAGTATCTATTGTAGGTGATCACTATTTGAATTCCAAACGTTAATTCAAGAAATATTAGATAAATATTATCCTAAAAATTGAAAGACATTACTTCTGGAAAAAGGAAAATGAAAAGTATCTTCAGGCTTCCAACAATAAGCAGAAGAAAGTCCAAACAGGAACATGGATATTACTTAAAAGAGCAACAAACTTTCTCATTGGTCTGAGGCAAATTTTGAACCTGCTGTGCTAAAGTGTTCAAATCACAACACACACCACTTCAGCACAATCGTAAACCGAATTGCTATTTCAAGTGAATGGATAACAGAGATGACAGATCTATCTGTAGATGTCTACCTCATAGGTCCAAATCTCCCACTCAGGATCCAAGCCATGAAGTGACTGAGACTTTTGCTAAGCTACTCACAACATCCAGAGAACAACTAAAAAGCAAAGTCAATCCCTAATATGTTAAATTATTTTGTCTTGGTGAAAATCATGTGACTTTACAATATTTTCTTCAATATTGCTATACTGTAGTGATATACACCATCACTGTCACCCAACGACAGTGACCTCTCAGTCCCTCCACTTCACTGACCAGCTACAGAAACACGATGCGATATTTCTTTTTCTCTGGCATGGACAACTCTGAAGTGCAAGACCTGTGCATCCCATCTTAGATTAAGTAAAACTAGTCATAATTAAACTCTACATTGCAAGAAGAAAGCCCTTTTGAAAACAACCCTAAGGGCCTTACTCCAGGTAGCAGGGCAAATTACCCCAGTCAGCTGTATCCAACTGAATAGGACATAGGCAAAATTTCTGGGCATTGGGCCTGAAGTTGTCTTCCATTGAGGGGGGGGGAAAAAGAAAGGACGCTTCAAGTCAACAACACAGTTTTTTTAAGTCTCAGTTAAGAGACTCCTATTTCATTCCTATGGAAGGAGACATCATCACCATATCTTAGTGCCATAAAGAAGCCAATCAATCAGGTATTCTACTGTCAGCAGATCTGCATCACTAAAGAAATACAGATACTTCCTCTGTGACCCTCACTTCCATATTTCCATTGCAGTGTCTTGAAATCAAGAGAGACACCAATTACTTTCCTGAATGGCCAGTCCCAAATCCTGAAGGAAAAGGGAGTGAAGATGAATGCTTCCGAGTAAAATTATTACATCTTTCTCCCCCTTTTCGATATTAGAAAAACAGGCTGTAAAAAAATCTTTTCTCTCTGTAGTGCGATGAAACTTTATCCAGCAAAATTCCACACTGACTCCAGAAAGAGAAAGGTAGTGACTAACTGTAGGACACGTACCACTGGTAAGACTTGTGGCTAAGTGCATCAAGAACAGGAGAGAGAGTTTGTTGTGGGTTTAGGTTGGTTGTTTGGTTTGGGTTTTTTTTTCACTTTAGAGAGGGGAAACTGCAGGCAGGCGGGACGAAGTGGGCAATATGCACCTGCTGGGACACCTACAGTAACAGCAACAGAGTGAATACAAATGAGTCATTAGAGCTGGAGGTGAAGCTTATAAAGCCTTCAACTGTGACTATTTTTCTTCATGTCTGAAAAGAGAGTAAGGAAAAGGTGAAGCCAAGGTCTCCAAGCAGTGTAAAAGCCACCTTATTTGGGGAAAAAAAAGTAAAAAATAAAAGAGGCAAAAGAAAGGATGCTGTCAGCTAGAAACCCTGACAAAACAGAAGACCATCTGTTTTCAGGTTAAACAGCACAGGCAGATCCTCTACAACAGATACAAGTACTTTGGCAAAACACAGGTATATTCCTGCCTATCCCTGAACTCTTAACTATTAAAATTTCTCTGATTGTGTCAAGCCAGACATGAAGGCAACACCAAAAATATCCCCTTAGAAGGCTAGAACTCCTGACCTTTCTTTCCTACAGCCAAGGAAGCAGAAGTCAGCAGTGAAGCAGAGCTGTGCTTTGGCCATAGCTGCAGGTCAGAACAATCTAGCTACTGCAGAGCATCTGTGGGGTTGTAGGATGCTTCCCTTCCCTCTTCTGTTTCTAACACACAGGACATTGCAGTGCCTTCAGCTAAATCCTAGAAGCAAAGCCATTATCCTCCTAACACCTGGGGATGGTGCTCTCTCTGATGGACAAAGACGGTTGCAGACCTGTATTGTATTACAAAGTTATTTCATTCCCAGATGATGTGGAGAAGACAGACCCCATAAAACCCCATAAATCCACAGCCTGGAGCACATGCCCAGACAGGGTAAATAAACAAGCATCCATCTCATCTGCTGTTGAGAAGCTTTTGCACCTAGCCACCATCTTTTGGCCCTGGCCTACAATACACACAGCTTGAAGAGACCACAGAGCCACAATCACAAATGCCAATGACAACTAGGGCAAGATTTAAAGGCCAGAAACTCCAAGTAAAAAACTGCGCAGCTCAGGGAAAAACAAAAATAGCGAAGTGTTGTCAGCAAACAGGGGAGAGCACCAAGAATACTCCAGCTAAATACCACTTACAAATAGGTCTCTAATTCAAATAGCTGTGAGCATACAAGGATCTCTGTGTCAACACCTATGTGACTCATGCCTCAAAGGCAAAGCAATCTTCACATCTGTTAAAAACCTGCAAAAATAATTTGTTTGTTTGTTTAGTACAGTTAAAGGAGTATTACATTCAATTAGATTGGGCAAATAAGTTAACAGGTTAATTAAGTATTTGTCTAACTGCTGTATGCAGGATCCATGGTCCAGCTGCAGAGCACATGCAGCCTCTGGCACAATATATGCAGAAACGGAACCAAGAGAGTCCCAATAGCAACAACCCAGCCTCTGAACACTGGGAGTTCAGCACACATCAACACCACTCATCTGAGCACATCTGCAACACTCCTGCTTTTTTGTTTGAAGTTGGTCAATATACACCATCGCAGCTAAATCAATTCATACACTGAAACTGAATTTCATTCTGTTTCATCTAATAGATTCTGACTTCTCCAAGTTTTCTTTTGCTTAGTTCTTCAAACATTATTTATAGTATTTCATATATTTACGTGGAGCTGTAAGCACACACCTGTGCTAGTCTAGCCCAATCAGGCACTGATGCAGATCTATTTTGTTTAATTTATTCAAACAACACAGTCCAGACACAAGATGTATTTTTTTTCTCCAATCACTCCATTTAGCTCAACACCACAGTACGTTATCCCTTGCATGTTTCAGGAATTTTATCCACTGATGTTTAGGTGGATATTACACAACTCCAAAATGCCCTTATTTTTAGGCTGTCAGTAGAGCAGTTTTACAGTAACGCAGCAACAATAACAGAGTAAAATAAAAGTGCAATTCATAATAAACAGCTACGTAAGTAGGACTCAGTAATACAAAGGTAAGGAGATACACCTTCCCCCTTAATATACACGTACTCTGTAGAGAATCAAGAGCACATGACTTCACTAAATACCCCTTGTGGACTTCATTAAAACCATGAAACAGTGGTTTATGCTCTTGTCAGCTCTGCTAGCAAACAAATGCCAAATCATTGAGGAAACTTAATCCAAAATATCATTAGTCTTTTTGCTTGTTTGGTTTGAGAGCACTTTGCAGATCACTGGTTTCATTATTAAGGGCCCTTCGTGGTTCATCCATGGATGCTGTGCTCAGCTCATGCACTCCCACCTGCCCAGACCAACCAGTGCACAAGAGCAACAAACAAGGGCAACAACCCTGCCCCTGAAGAGACAGCAGATAGCACAAGGTGCTCAAGGAGAACAGAGTAGCAAGATACCTTTGCTGACAAGCAAAAGTTTCTGCAGCAAATTGCAGACCAGCAAGTGATACGCAGGGGGAAAAAAAAGTGTATTTGAATAAATAAAAAGGCCTCATGGTAAAGTATTCAAAATGCATTATTGGAAAATGTCAACTTAAAACAAATCAGCAGTGCCCCTTCAATCACTCTTCTACTTTATCTTTACACAATATACTCTTAAGTGGAAACACTATATACACAATGAGCCTCACTGAAATCAAATCAGAAACTCATGACTTAAATCAAGCTATGTTTAGTTTGGGATCGGGGCCAATCCCTTCCCCAAAGCAAGTGCTTTTACACACAGGGAATTTTACTGATAACAACAGGACCCAGACTATTTTAAATTAGGGTCTGAAAATTAAATTTTATCCATCTCCCTTTTTGTAAGGAGGGAAAGAGGGTTGTAGAAGAGACTTTTACCTTTCCCTTGATTTTTCCCTCCTCTTGTTTTAAACAGACAGCAAGGAAGAAAAAGCACCACGATATAAAACTGTCCACTAATAACATACCCTTAATATGGGAATTTCAAAAAAAGCTGCATTTCACATTAAGTATCACAGCACAGTCTCTAGTAACTGAATTTTTACCTGAAAACTGTCTTTGGACAGGTACAATAACAATTCGGAATTTATGGCTTACATTTAGACACTGGGCAACAGATAAAATAATTTAGTCTTTGAAGAGCACTTGTAATTCTCAATCAAAATTAAAAAAACCTAACTGCACTTAACATGAAAAGTCTATAATTATTCCTTCCAAGGCTCTTCCAGATTTTACACTCATTTAATAAGAAGGAGCAAGGTAGTACTGACAATTAATCAAACTGCACATCTGTTCCAGCTGAGAAGTGTCCAAGTTATTTTGTCTTTGATTAGAAAACACCTTTTTATTCCGGACTGGTAAATCCAAAGTACCTAGAAACAACATGAAGTTTATTCACTTCATCTCTCATAAACCTGCTCAATTCTCAAGTCAGTGAGCTATTCAGCCTTTTGCTCCTTAAATTGGAGTAGTTAAACAGCAAACTTTTCTTTTGATGTATTGCAGGTGATAATACAAGAACTCTTTGGGTCAAATTATTGCTTCAGTATTGTCTATGCTATTCCACACTCAATTTCTTGATGGGCCAGAACAGTAATTCCACTTACGAGTTCATAAGGTACTAGTAATATTCAGATGGCAGTTAAGAAAAAAAAAAACTTTCTAATGTAAGCACAGATTCATCTGAAAGCACAATGACCTTGTAATTAAAACTGTGTCATTACACAGGCACTCTTATAAATACTGAGCACTGCTTTGATTATTTTACAATATATTAAGAACCATTCTTTTAAGGGATACATTAGAACACTTAAGACTAAGTCAAACTTCTGTATTACAAATGTTACTATGTATGCTAAATCCTTCTCCTGCAATTTTTAATTAAGAATCTAGAAATGAGCACCCAGAGATTATCTTGACTGACAATATGTAATTAAGATTAAAAGATATGTATCATCCAAAAGCATCCAAAAAATGCTCCGAAGTCAAGGCTAGAAATCACGATATTTACATAGATTTAAATGTAAAAATATATAGTATTTTTATTAAGTTTTCCCAGTAATTTCATCCCCAGCTACCTCGCATTCCAACATTTCTTGCTACCTATTTGTTGGCCTTTTGTCCCTTAAAAATAGCTCCTTTAACAATACAATAACAAAACAAATATTCAAAACCCTTCCATGGCAAATCAATTAAAACATAATGCTGTTATAATCTCTGTTCTTATACATATCTGGACTCTGAGTATATTTTAAGTTACAGTATCAATATGCAAAACGTTTTCTGAAAGTTCAACACACTCTTAAAACAAAAAAGCAAAACGGAACAAATCAAAAGCTTTGTAAAAAGCAGAACATAACAGTCCACGTTTAGTAAAGAATATGATTAAATAAACTCTCTTGTAGAGTTTGCTTTTAGTTGAATTGAACATGCCTATATTCATTTTCGTTCACTTCTGACAAGAGCATAAAGAGCAACTGAGACCAGGGAAAAAAACCCCAAAGGTCTCTAACAAAAGTTACAGGGAATTGTTAGCATATTTTGCAACTACGCAGAAGAGCAAATCCCAGGTTTATACTCTTTACTGAAAGGCACGAGTTCCCTCCTTCATTCCCTCACTATGGACAGAATGCAAAGAATGCAGCTTCTGTCTCCATTTAAAGTTTGTGAAGTGAGACAAACAGAACTTACTATAAAAACTGCTATTCTTAGCAAAATAAATTCTGTAAGTCTATTAAGATGGATACTCAGCCTACAGCAGCCAAGAGCTAGACTTAGGACTTGCTACTACAGAGGAGGGCAGGTCTGGCTCCTGCATGATCAGGACACACTTAAAGATGACACAGACACACTTAAAGATGAATAGTAGTTTGACTGCTAGGAAAGTATCAGAAAACCACCTTTGGATAAGACAGGCATACAGATAAAAACAGAGGAAAACCAAACTGAAAAAACCACTGAGAGGCATGTAAGATGGCAGATTTGAAGATTTTGCTCCATAAAGCCTAATTTTACCATAACTCATTTTGCAAATTCATCCCAACTGAACTGTTCTATTTTCGGTTAGTAGCTCACCAAGTGATGTTTGTAAAAAGCTGAACTTATTCTGGAAATGTTGTGTAAAAGAAGTATACTTGCTACAGACAGTGACAGAAAAAGGCATCCTATGTAGAAAAAATCTTGGACTTCACCTCGACTCGAGCCAATTTCCAATGGATATTCTGAAATATCAGTCACGCCATGAACAGACCAAAAACAGTTCAATGACACGCTTAAATTAATTGCCAGGCCAAGATCTTGCTCCATCTATTAAATACTCACATCTAGGACTTCCAAAACCTAACTCTGTGAGAACCACCAAGAACAGCAATAGACTCCTAGATCATGCTTAAGCTGGAGACAAATGCAGCAAACTACCTGAAATATCTCTTTAGAAACTTGTTCCTCTTTTCCTGATGTAGCAGTTCTCTTTAATTCAGCTGCCTTGCTGGAAATCAGAGATAATTGTTAGAGCCTAAGGCAGGGCTTATAAGCCTGTCTAGCAAGGAACAGTTTAAAAATTACTTTCCTCATTTATCAGAGCAGGCTTTGCCAACCAACTTCTCCATCGGTTCTCACAGCAACTTTCTAGCCAGTTTACTGACTGGCAAGATCTCCTGCGTTTGTTTAGCTGCTCACTTCCCTGTCACACAGGTACCTGTGCTGGCAGACCATTGTTTGCCAGGAAGCATTTATGAAGGCAGGGAAAAAAGGAAGCACAAAGCTTTTCGAGGTGTTAATAATCATAAACAGCTTGCTCAGTCATGGCTGTATCAAAGCTATTGTTCTGCAGCTGATACTTCACTCAGGAGGCTGACACCACAGAATATGTTTGTATCGTTCTTCCATGATCTCTGTTTAGGGGAAACCAGCATCTTGCATAAATGATT
The DNA here is from genome assembly GCA_013397055.1 of Pachycephala philippinensis. NCBI lineage: Eukaryota > Metazoa > Chordata > Aves > Passeriformes > Pachycephala > Pachycephala philippinensis. The sequence continues at coordinate 291,331 of VWZT01009300.1, forward strand.
TCTGTGTCTTCCTTCCAAAAGACAAATACATGACACTGTTCTGAACAGTCCATGTTGTCCAAAAATGTAATTCCCACGATTTTTCTAAAATCTCTCCATCTAATGCTTTTCACTTCTGTCATGGGTTGACCTTGGCTGGTCACCAGGTGCCCGCCAAGCTGCTCTATCACTCTCCCTTCCCAGATGCACAGGGGAGAGAAAGTAAGATGGAAAATGACTCCAGAGTTAAGTGAGTTTACTAAAGCAAAACCAAAAGTTTGCACGTGTAGAAGTAAAGAGGAAAAAAAAACCGTTTATTCTCCACTTCCCAGGAAGCAGGGCTTCAGTACGTGCAGCAATTGCTGCAGAAGGCAAACTTTGAAAAATAACAAATGACCCCTCTTCCTCCTCTTTGTCTTAGCTTTTACATCTGAGCTGATTTCATACGGTATGGAATACCCCTTCAGTTATTTTCGGTCAGCTGGCCTAGTTGTGTCTCCTCCCAGGATTTGCCCACCCCCAGCCTACTGATGTGGGGGAAATGTTGGAGATACAGCGCTGATGCTGTGCCAGTGCTGCTCAGCTGTAGCCAAAACACTGGTGTGTTATCAACCCCTTTCTAGCTACCGACGCAAAGCACAGCACTGTGAGGGCTGCTGTGGAAAAATGAATTAATCTCAGTCAAACCCAGTGCAACTTCCTATAGAAAACACCTTTTGCAGGCTGTGAACGGTAACACCAGTATTCTCAAGAAATGACAGGTAAGCAAAAATAATTCTACGAGACAGAGCTTATTCCTCTCTGCCCTTGGAATGGTGAGCTGCAAGTCCAGTTGCAAGTTCTCCCTAAATGAAGAACAGCTTAATAATAATAACTTCCACTTTATAAACCCTTAAACAGCTTTCAGGGGACATCCTCCTTCCAGTCTTTAATGGTATCTGTTCATCTACTGCTAGTACCTTCCAGGACACTGAAAGCTAATTTGGCTGCAGCAGTGGAATCCTTGGATCCGGACATTTACTTTTCACAACAACCCTATGGCAAGTTCCTTGGAGTTAAGCTAGACTTAATGCCTAAGTAATTTGTGTGTTAACCCTTTAACAGAGACCTTATTTACTTAAAGGGTTAACAGAGACATCAGAGATAAGAACTTACTTAGAAAGTCCACCAGGTCGTTCCAACCATCCCAATAATCCAAAGTGTTCGTTTAACAAAGATGTTCTTCGAACCAAACAGAAGACAGTACTCTCTGTCTCCTATCTGGACACAAGCTAACAATATTTTTAAATGGATATCATGCTTTTAATCTTGGTGTATTTCCCATAGGAAGGTTCTACAAGGAAGACGTTTGCTTACTTAATTCTGCAAAAAAGAAAAATCTACCATATCCACAATCTCAGGTTATATCATCCCTCAAAACAAATCTACAGGTAAAAAAAACCAACTGTCCAATTCTGGAATACATACCTAATGGCATATCAGTCTGGAAATTGCAACTCATGTTTGCAAGTTAAGAGTAAACACATACTCTTCACTAAAGAATTAGCAAAAACAAATCCAGAAATCTCAACACTTCCCTCTAGGAGGATGAAGACACATACACACACACGAAAGGAATCTTCACCATTAAATTTAGTAATTGCAATATTGAGAAACTATTGGTTTTAATACTGAAATTAAGTCCAATGAGGCTGACATGTAATACAACAGAAATTTCATCTTTTAAAGGAACTGATCCTTCAAGAATCTACAAAACCACCTGAAACATAAGCTAAAAGTTTTAAATAAAGTATGTAAGTGTCATGATCTTTTCTAATTGGTTTAGTTAGATAAAGACCTAAATGAAAGAAATTGTTTCAGTAGTTTACTCTTTAGAAGCACACCACGATTAACAAGTGTCAGTTACGTGATGTATATGGGAGCCACGTATGTCTGCTCCCCTAATGGATGCTCCCTTAACCACTTACGTATCTACCTCTCTTCAGAAAATCTGATTTTTTCCATTACATTTCTTAATGATCCAGAACTCTTCTTTAAAAAAAAAAAAAAAAAAAAAA
>VWZT01009300.1:293382-307734 GCA_013397055.1 Pachycephala philippinensis
ACAAGTAACTGTTTATAAGCAAGTCCACCAGTTTACATAAGCCCATCAGTATCAAGCACATTTTTACAGTTATAAAGCCTAACAGACATCAGAAAGATAAATTTTAACACTGATAAAACTCAGTGATTCTTGAGTATGTTACATACTTGACAAAAAAAATTCAGTAAAAAAAAATTGAAAAAAACCTGGAAAGCAATGTAGCCTGATTTTGAACTTTGTTAGGACACATAAACTGGTGACAAGAACTACAGCTCATATTTTAAGGAGATTTTTTCAAGCAAAGTCTGTACCTTGGGTTAACTTCATACTGTCAGCATGCTGGCCCAGTAGGGGCTTTCTCACAACACATCTCAAGAGAAGTGCGTAATTAGAAAGGACACTGAGTCGTTGACTGAGCAAAAATTACACAGTTTGCAAACTTTCTATTCTGAATGTTCTACTCCTAATCCAATTTATACTGTTCTGATTCACTAAAGAAAAAAAAAAGGCATGAAACTAACTTAAACACATTTTTTAGTCAGAACTGGTGACTATATATGCATCTGAAAGGGGAAGCACACATTGAGACTGCAAAAGCAACACTACACAGCCTTAGAAAATTATATATTAAAAAATTACTACATCTCTCAACAAAAGAATCTAAATAAATTTTATGAACTACAAACTCTGGCTTTGCCAGACAAAGAAGGTTGAAGAGGAAAGATCCCGAGACACTGCGCCTAAAAAGCAGGCAGTAAGCAGCCTGTGAAGAGCCAGCAAACAAACCATAATTCAATACAGGCCCTTCACCAAGAAGGGCAAGCACCACAACACAGGGAGGACAGAGCTGTGGAGCAGAAAATATGAGTCCAGAACTGATCCCTACCAGGAAAATATGCTAACCATATTCTTATTTGAGATCCTGATAATCACTACTCACACAGGCACATAGAGGCAGTCTTCAAAAAATGCATAATCCCACTCACTATACACTGTTGCATGGGGTTTGGTTTAGGGTTTTTTAAGATTATTCAAAGGTTTCTCAATCATTATTATACTGTAATTGCTATAATGATACCACGTTTATTAGGGTTCTTATGCTTTAGCACAGGTTTAGCAGCTCTACTGCCTGTTTACACAGGAAAATTTTTACCTAAACCTTGAGTTACACACAGAAAACAAGACCTGCATAATAAGAAAAAATATCCCTACCTGGAAATTGAAGCATAAAGAGGGGAAGTTTTAGTTCAGCAACTCACAATGTCAGCAACTCACACATTTAAGTCCATCCTAGTGAAAACCCCTGATTAGTATTTGCAGCGTATCCGCACAACATAAAGACCGGCTATACGTGTATTGCCACGAGCACAGTCTGAAAAGGAGGACAAGGGTACAGCAACATTTACAATGTCTCTGTGACCTGTTATCCACATTGCCGTAACACAGGTACTCTTTCAGTTACACTTATTCATTCAGAGAGCAAATGCTCATTTCTGCTGCACGCATGCATTTTCAAGGATACTTACGTTCTCGCATTTCTTTACCTGGACTTCCAGAGGCCTACATGCCTACCTCTTATCCAGCTGAAGTCAGAAGACAGCCATTTCATCTCAAGCAATAAAACTAAGTGGAGAAAGATATGTGGGATCAATCTGGATCTTACTGCTGACACCCAAAGACTTATAGCTGAGTCTGGGCATTAAGTCTCACTTGCAAAACACAAAGTGGAGAAAATGAGTCATATATTCCTTAAATAAACATCTTTACTATTTTCACAGTAGTTTTAATACAGGTGAACACACCAAATAAAACTGAAACCTTCACCTCACCTGAGAACATTCACTCCTCTTGTAACACTTTCTCTTTTAATTGGTTCACCCTTTTTCTCATGACATAATCCTCCTATACCCTTACATGTAAAGTATTTTCATTTACAACATAAACAATGGTTGTCATTCCTTAACAATGAAGTTACAGCTAACCGCCTTCCACTCCATTTCTAAAAATATCAATAATCTTCCTATGGATACAACTTATCTCCTTAAGTGACACTTCCATTCAAAAAAATAAAACAAAAAACAAGAGCACAAAAATACTTTTTCTAAGCCTATAACTCCAGAGCCATTTTCAAAAGAAATCTTGGGCAGATAGCTCCCTTTGAAAACTGTATTATATTTTAAAGTTAGTAATTCTGAACAAAAATGTAATATGAATTTTATCCAACACTTCTAAACTACAGATTTTCAATAAATTTTCTATAGCTCTTCTTATACTTAATGTTCATAACAGCACAATAAATTGCATGCACATGCAATGCACTTTAATCTGGGCCTTGTTTAAAACTGCCTTCAAATGCAGTACTTTGGAAGAAGAAAAAGCTATGAAAACATACTGATTCAGTTTTACTAAACTAAGACCAACTTAAATTGTTACAGAAAGCACAGGCAGTAATACTGTGCTGTATAATTTTAGTCATTAAGACCCCATATTCACTCGCTTGGCCAAATTACTGAATGCATAAGCCTTTTACGACCAAACACAACCCTTAACCATCTTTCAGGCCAAATTGATCAAATTTATTCTTTTTTAGAGCAGCTAAGATAGTTCGATGTTTCTCAACAGAAAAATACCCCCCTCCTGCTGAAAACATTTTAAAATCTAGTCTGTTGGGATGCTCTAGCACTTGAATGTTGTGCAACAGTGACAAGTACAGTATGTTCCTGTCTTAGGAAGCCACTGTGCACCATCACAATGAAGACCTGCTCAAATCTGCTTCAGCCGCAAGGCTCTGCACCACCCTGCTCACGTGCTACACTGAGATGGTGCAGGCTCTCTGCTGATCTACAGCACGTTTCATCTTCTTGCACAAGAGAGCTGTGCGATGATGTGGATGTAAGCTAGCCATGAGATAGCTAAGGACTGGTCGTCCTAGGACTGAGAAATACTTGTCATTGTCTTAAATACCAGTTGGGTGCTGTCAGGAGAGTAGCTAGAACACAGGGGAGGAGAAAACCCGAAGAGGAATTAAGAGTTCAGAACAGGAACAGAAAAAGAAATTGCAGAAAGAAAGAGACAGATGTGTAAGATGCTGATGGGAAAGCAGAGAGTCCCAAAGACCTCCAGACACTACAGAATGCAGAGCTTCAGATTCTGGACCCACCCTTTCTGGATTTTCTTTCTTTTGGCCAATGGACCAGGGACCACTGTCAAGATGTACCTCTAGACTCTTCTAATCAATGACACAGAGACTACAGAAAGAAAATGTGTCTAGCTGAGATGTTTAAATGCTACAAATCTAAACCTATTTTAGGCCTGTCTATTAAGGTTTGTATTTTCTTTTTCTTTTTTTAATAATGCTGAGGGAGCCACACAAAGATTTTCACAAGTGCCTTCTGCTTGAAATATTTCATGAATCTATGGAGAATCATTAACTATTCACAGCTGCAAATTAAATGAAGGTATTTCTGTTATGAAATACTAAGCCAGTGTCTCAGTTCCTGTATTTGTAATGCATGGCTGTCACTTCAGTGAGGCAATAAAAAAACATAACTTTTCAAAAACGTATTATAAAGCACTTCCATGAAACTGTAATGAAGAAATTGGAGAGAAAACATTAATCCTGTATTTACCTCTACTTTTGGATAGCATGATCTGAACAACAGGATTAAAAAAGAAAACCCTCAGTGTGAGAACACCATGAATCCTCTCTAACCAATGAGACCAGAGTGCTCTGGGGAAAACACTATTTGATAAAAAAAAAAACTGTGTAACAGTGACATGCAGATGGAACCTGACTTAAGATGGGAAAGAAAACCTTCATTCCAGCATTCCTCACATCCAGATTCCCCTGAGTTTGCAATTTTAACAGCCACTGAAGCAGGGTTTTATGTACTGATGGAGGGGTGTGTTTGCAAGAAAACTTCAAACACTTATTTAAACAGTGACCTACATCCTTCTCAGTTTATGAACTAAAAATGAGAAAAGTCTGACATTACAATACAAACACTAAGCATCAGGAAGAACAATTAGGTGTTCCAAAACTTCACTTTTCATTCTTAAATTGTTAGGAAAGAAATGAACCTCAGTAAAAAGAAGTGATGAAAGAGTAAGAAAAGCACAAAAAAACCCAAACAAGAACAAACCAACAAATCATAAGACTACATAAGGCAGAAAAAGAGAGGCATTCTGGGAGTACAGGAGACAAAAAAAGGCTACCTGGAGTGTCTTGCATTTACCTAAACTCCTGCCTTCACACAAAGCTTTAGTTCTCAGCATCATGTGCCTATATTAACACTGAAAAGCCTTCATGACTTGATGGAACATAGCTGCCCTTCTCCAGGTTTATGTACTAACCCAACTCAAAGCTTCTAACACTAAGTGAAAAAAAATTTTAAACTTCTAATAGCTAAGATTTTAAAGCATATTTGATATTAAAGTACCAATATGAGAAGAATATGACTATCTCAGCAGTGTGGCACAGATTTCTATCACTTCAGACATCAACCTCAAATTTACATTAGATACTCATAACAGATGTGTAATTACAAGGTATCACTAGGAGTCCCATTCTTACTCAAGGGACCCATTTTCATTAGTAATCTTGCAATTCTGATTTTTTGCCGATTTTACTTTGCCAGTTTGGCAGTTTCCACAGAAGTCAGACGGCTGACAGAAGCAGGACCTGGTGACGTTTTCCGTGAATAACAAGGCCTTGCTGTGGAACCCATTCTATTAGCAGCTGTCTGTCTTGTTCCAAGATAGCACCCTTAGGACCCTTATCCTTCCCATCACTGGACTCTCACCTCTGAGAGGAAGATAGGGAGGAGAGAGAGAGAAAAAAAGAAAGAAGTATAATGTGGGCAGAACCATGGCAGTTGCATTCATATGGAAGAAACACACCACCAAAGGGAACTTTCTTTTGCAAACCAAGGCAAAATTTGGTATGTCTTCTGGGTTTGACACTACAAAGCATGAGAGCAACTGATTAAGCAAGACCATTTTCACTTTTTTTCCTGTTTCAGTATTAGTTTAACACTGACAACTGGATTATTTTGAATGGTCTTCATGCATAACGATTTCAGAAACTTACCTTATAAGCAAAATCTGTCATTCTCTTGTGGTCTTTTGCACTTTTTGCTTTTCCAGGAAAAAACAGTAACAGATATTTTAGTGTGTCACTACAGTTATTAGTGACTAAAAGTTTTCACAGAAAACATGTTCACCACCAAAATAGCTATATCTCAGAAGGATCAAAACATACCCACACGATTTTATAGCATGCCATGGCAAGGGCAACATTAGAGGGATGTGAGCTCATTCTAACCTTGTGTTAATCAATAAAATAGACTATCCATTCATTCTATAAGTTGCAAGTCAAAAAGGTAGATATGGAATAAACCTCACATAAAACTTCAAAGTTTTGCTTAATTAGACAGGAAAGGGAGGTTATGCCATCTTCCACAAAACTCTGAAGCTTTTCATAAATAGCAAGTTATATGATGAGTGTGGGATAAACACACTAACTTCATAAAGATAAATTATGTTAACAGGACAATTAAGCGTTTAAAGCAAGAAGTGTGTACTGATTCTCCACACAAAAATAAATGGTACATTCTTTTCACTAAACCCCCCTCCCCTAACAACCCCCCATGAACCTTGTGATACCAACATTTTCCCGACACAGCCCTGCTCAAACCAGGCCAAGAAGGTGATAAAACACCAACTGCAGGACCTACTTCACATTAGCAGTCTTCTCTCACCAGTGAACAAACAGATGACAGACAGCTATGGTGAGCAAACTCTGGGATACACTCTTAAAAAAAGGACTGGGCACAAAAATATTGAAATACACAAGCAATGCATTATTCTTGCTTTTGGCTCCCTGGACTCTTACTCAAGAAAAAGAGGAAATAACACCAGACAGAACAGAAGAACATATTTGCTATAACAATATTGCATTTCTTCTCTACAAGCACAGTATTAAGTGACAGGCTAGGCCTGGGCTGACACACCAGGATCAGAACAACATGGCATGGTCTGCACAGGCTCATCCTCTCTGGGATGCTTCTCCCCTGCTGCCCACCTTCTCCACGCCGTGCCTATCAGAGGTGCATGCCTGCTTCACCGGGGATAGGGCACAGTCTCAGGCGTTCTATGCAAAGAACAAAACCTATATTTGTAGAAATGGCACATATGTAACTACCCACACACGTGTATGTGCTGTTTGGTCTCAGGAAGGACAAAGGTAACCCATACTTTGCCAAGGGTAACCCTAACACTGAAGCTTGGGCTTCTGGTGTCATAAATACCAAGCTTTACATTTTCAGTCTTTCCAGATTACTTCCATAGTTGACAAGAAAGTTGGAGGGCTGACAGTGCTTCCCCTGCCCCAAAGTTATGGATACCTGACCTAGACGTTGCTAGAAAATTAAGTAATTTGAATTGTTCAGATAAAACAATCATTAAAAGCATCTACAAAAATCTCATTTATTGTTAAAGATGCAACCTAATCAAGAGACTACCTGTTTGTTTAGTTTTACAAGTATCTATTTCTTCAGATCCCTTTGAATTAATTCTCCACTGAAGCGCCAGATCTCAAGGGAAAGAGAAGGACCTTGTAAAGTAAGCATCTGTGGTGTCAGTGAACAACACTACAGAAAATTAACTTCTAGAAGGTAATAGAATAAAGAATGGTTGCCTCTGTTTTGGCCTCAGACTTTGAGATGAATTTTCAATCCTCTACTCTGAAATTTCAGCTGTGCCCCTAACATAAAAGCATAGCAGCTACTTCAAGAAGTGGTGAAAAATGAGAACCCAGTTACTCAGATAAAGCTGTAATTCCTGATAAATTTGATTTCTGTCCCTTAAATTATTTACATATGACAAGTTTGTTCTGTACAGGTGTCATCCTATCAGCAAGACATGATGCATTTCATCATCTAATTTAACATGTTATTTGCAGCCTGAATTCAAAAAGCGTGAGAAAAGCCACATTAAAGAGATCAAAACATTGCTAAGACTAAAGCAAGAGGTGTACAAGAACTAACAGAACAGTGTAATTTGATCATAAATGTCACCCTTCTTTTCAAGAAGATTTCAAGTTTGCCCTCAAAGCTGCATTAATATGATTAACATCGCGTTTTCATGTCTGAAGCATCCACAGACTTTCAGAACTCTTACAGTCGCAGTGCAGAGCCAAATTAAGCGAGAGCTCTCTGAGAAAGTGCACATACCTGTGAGCAGGAATCCACAGAGCTTCTTTAGGGAAACAAATGTCTACTGAACTACATAGTACCTTTCCAACTACTGTTTTGCTCAGATATGCAGAGGATTAACATACTTCACCATGCAAATGAGACATCTTATATTCCTAAAACTACTACTCATTCCTAAAACAAAGCTACTCTCTGCCCATAGACACTGACAGAGAAAATATTTCAGATGTAAATACCCACAATCAAAAATTATGCAGGATGTGTTCCACTTCGTACAAGTGGGGATGAAGCCTCTAGGTGCTAACAATACAAGATGTGTTACATAAGACTATGCACTTATTTTTAGAAGCACATTACAAAATTAAGTACTGCACTGGAATCTGTTGCAGAGCCATGGACAGTTACATCAATATGCACAAAGAACAATTGCTCAGTTGGAGCAGAATATTAGATTCGATTCAGACTGAAGTTCTCTCCTGACAGTCCCAAAAAATACTGAACCATCTGAGACCATAAAATTTAATTTACGTTCAGTAGATAAAGAAAAAACAAACCAAAACACAAAAAACCTACTAATCATAAAGACCTTTGCTATGAGCAGCAGAATTAATAAAAATTAGTTTCTTACAGATTTGTTCTGCTTCTTAATACTTAAACCATGATAACCCTCAGCCTCCTTCTTTTCCACATCTCTTTGTGACTTGCCCCCCACTTCAAGGAAAAGAGTTGTGGTGCAGACATTCTGATAGCCTGCATGTGCTCACAGGATGCCTGATCAGCTGCCATCCTACTGAATATACACCAGCTCATGTCTGACTATTTCTTTTCCAAGAGCGTGCACTAATTCGAAACTCCTTCCTTCACCTAGATGCAATTTTATGAGGTCTGTAGGACCATAATTTAAATCTTAATTTCTCCTCCTGATTTAAGTTTCCATATAGAAGCGTATTTATATAAAATATGAATTCAGTTAAATGGTTAACTTTTGAGTTAACTCAAAAATTGGGTTACCTATATATACCTGACACATTTTAAATTTTTATGTTTCTTGCAGTTACAAACATAAAATAAACCATGAAGCACATTCTACTATCAACAGATTTTACTACCACCATTTATTCATTTGCAGCCTCTGTTACTCCTCTCCAGGCTCTCTCCTAAGTACATTAACACCAGGCCTGTGAAGTACCTTTAGTCTACTAAGTTTTAAAATACATTGCTCAAAATGGTTTTAATGATTGGACTCGGCAGATGCAGGTATTCATTAGTATAGCAAAGGCCAGCAACTGTACACTGGAAAACATTGTTAAGGGGGAGTTAAAGATGCCTGCTCTTAGTGAGTCACCCCTGGTTACCAACCAGACCTACACTTGGCCATCCCAGTTTTCAAGACTTGCTGAACTCTTGCTATAAAACCTAATTCAGACTAGTGTGAGACTGAATCTACCCTGTTGACCCTAAAAGAACTGTCAGTTGCATCAAAAAAAAAAAAATCATTTAAACTAGTCACATATCTTTTAGAGACAACAAAAGATTAGGATCACAGCTAATATTAAGGGTTTGCAAATTCCTAATTAAAATACTAATGCCAATGAAAATACTACTTGCCATCAACCATATACTGCTGGTATTCACAACACACACTGACCTAAGGTACGTTCAGAAGAGCACTAACTCCCGAAAACTAAATTCTATCCTTGCAGAAATTTGGATATTCCCTGTTCCAACATAGATGTCTCACAACATTTATGTTCTTGCCTAACTAAACTGCCAGGAAATTGGGGGAAACAAAACATGTATTTATTGTCCAAAACATATCATCCAGAAAATGTCAACATTTCAGGGGAAAAAAAAAAAAAATTTAAAAAAAAAATTAACTCCATACCACAGTAGCAAAAGGACCTGAATTTACCTTGACTTTCACAATGATGATACTGACTTACTCTCATGTGTAATGCTGATCTTAATCAATTTGATCTTGATCAACTAACTAGAAATGTGCATCCACATCCAGAAAATATGCCAACAAATTAAGATTTCAACATAAAGTATCTTTCTACTTTACAATGGTGTTTTTGACATGTTAGAAAAGGTACCTCACACAATGAAGTATCAAGACCAGTACCAACATTGCAATAAATAATCAAACATCTCATTAAAAAGGTTTTTTGTGTCAAACAGTTTTACAGGTGGACACAGTATCGCAAGGTACTTTAACATTCAGAATTGCTCATCATCTTGTCAGTCGTTCAAAAGTTGACATAGCTTACAGCTGATTTCTTTTTGAAAACCTTTCAGATTTCCACTTCTCCACACTACAACACGTTACAAACATTCAAGAGACGACCTTCTTCTATACATTTTTTTCGCCTACTTGGTCATTACATAAAATATCTGCTTCACAGCTATTTTCCTGCATTATAACTTTTCCAAAAAATAAGTATTTATATGCAACAAGTACTTTCTCACAAACCTCATCACTACTGAATGGTACAAGACTTGAAGCATATACCCAAACAAGTCCCCTACACAGCAGAGCAACAGAAGGAAGGTTGGCAGACATTTTTTCCATCATTATAATTCTCTGGCAACATTTCCTTTGCAAGAATAGTTTTCATAATTTGAATAAAAAATGCATTAATGATGCTTACAAGGAATAGTCATTCTGCCCCAAACAATAATCTGGAAGGTTTTTGTAAGCTGGAAGGGGAAAAATACTATTCCATTGAAGCTCAAAGCAAAAACTCACACAGTCATATAGACTGCAAGACAAATACGCAGTCCACTGACACAACTATTAGTTGCTCTTTTTACACTAGGACAGGCATCTTCCTACAACCCTTTGACAGAAAAGATAATACATGATATTACATTATCATTGTCTGTGTTACAAAGACAGCCTTAGAAAAACTTGTTTGCCAAGATGTTGCCTACAATTCTAAACATTAACATCTCATAATTCAAAATAGTTAGCCGTAATGAGTCCAACTGCCTCTTTTTGATGCCTGAAAACTCCCTGCTATTGTTTCCAAATGCACACGTATTTAGCTTGTAATGAAAATATTGTGGACATGCCATTCTGAAACATGTAAGGATAAACAATACAACTGCCACCTACTGAACTTGTTATAGGGCCATTTTGGGGGATTAACATTGTTTTTGCTAACTACATGTATTAACTGCTACTGATATGTGGTTCCACAGAAGTCTTGAACCAGGCAAGTAAAACACAGAAAACCATTATCCTCTTACCACAGATGAGAACTTGGCTATAAATTGGTTAAATGACTTACCCAGAGTAACCCATCACTTCAGTAGGTAACTCAGACAGAAAGCATGGTCCAACTCAATCCATTGGATTACTGTCTGCTCAGCGAGAGCAATGCAAAGTAAGAGTTTCCATTTTATGTACCACAAATACAGCAGCATTTATACCAGTTTTCCGTTTAAATAAACTACACCTTTTGACAAACAACTTGACCTCAACGAACTATATTCAAACATCATTGATCGATCTCAAGCACATAAAAAAATCTGGAAGCAGGATTTTATAAATGCTTCTGAAGTTCAATAAACCAAAAAAATCCAGGAAAAAAATCCCAAGTGACATGTGGTAAAAAAAAATACTTAAAAATATCCTCCCACAAATTATCCCAAATCAAAAGGAAAACAGGAAGAAACAACGGTTTACTTACTACTGAATTTCTGATTAACAATTCTTGCATTGCAATTTAACAAGAGAAGGATGTGTCTGAAAAAAGTCTTCATTATAATCAAATTTTAACCTACCAGCATAATCTGAAAGGAGTCCTCCTAGGAAATGTAGAGTTGTGAAATTATACATATTAGCACTGCAAAAAGCCATCAGACGGCAGAGTAACCAAGTCAGGGGGAAAAAATAATGCAAACTTTTCTGTAATGCTACTGATAACCAATGCTAGAGCAAGACAAATTAGGGGTTCTCAGTAACCCCTTTGGGCAAGAACCACTTACAACTTGACTTGGAGCTTATAACACAACCAGACCAGAAGATGAGCTAGTGCACGCCACAACAAAAATATTCTATTTTATGAGAGTATTAAAAATGAAATATAAAATATAAATTATAGGCAATATGAACATTTTATGGATGGGTTTTTGGTTAGTTTTGGTGGTTTTTTTTCATTTTTGCATATACAAACAAAAATATTTTCAATCCTATGTAAGAATCTCTTGCTGATCAACACAAATCATGGCTGGTATACACACACCTGCTCCAAAACCAAAATAATTCCACAAGGACAATTTAAAATATCCCACTGTGCAGTATTTTCATTTGACACAATTCTTCCTACGCTATTATAATGCTCAATAAAAGCACAGTTAACTGTCAAAATATACCATCCATGCTGAAAACTCTCATGCACAAAGTTAACCATCAACATGTGAGCAGGTGCTTTTAAGTCAATGAGACTACATACAAACTTTCAGGTGCTTATACGCTTTTCCAGGAACCTGGGTCAGGAGACCAACGAAACACACAAACATTGCTCCTAATGTGCTAAAGCACACCTGGAAAGAAAAAAGAAAAAAGGGGGGGGAGAGGGGAAGGCCAATTCTATTCAGGAAAGGCAACTGAAACAAGTTGTATTGAATTTTCAGTACAGCGCATTGGAGACTTAAATTTCAAGCAAATATATTAGCAGATTTCTGTTGTATAGCAGAATGCTCACGTACATTTTTTTACTTATTTATGTCTCAAAAGCTCAGACAAAGCAAAGTTAACCTAACTTCAACTTCTATGCTTTTGTCAACCCTTGAAATTTACATACACACTGTATTAATAGTAATTTTTAAAATGAGAAGAACTGTATCATTTACAGAGCAATCATTTAAATCTGCCGTAAAAAATATTGGTTTGACTTCCTAAGGTACTGTACTCCTACAGACACTGGTACAAGGCTTTCTACTTAAGCTAACATTTATAAACACACAACAAATGTGGCAAATATTCTGCGAAGAATTTAAGAATTTTTCTTTTTTTTTAAGAACACATTTTTTTAAGGTGCCTTTTAAGAATCTGTATTCAAGCACATTAGAGCTTTAAAGAAGAAATAATTTTAAAAAGTTAGATACAGAGGTCTACTTCCTTTAGAACAAATTCTGTACTTGGCGCACTTTCTATACTACCTCATAGGAAACCAAGCCATTCCATATTTCTCTTCAGCTTCCAGACAAAGTCAGAAAGCCAGGGGATAGAAACCTCTATTTTAATTTAACTACGGTGTATTTTTAAGTTCTATACACTTCTTGAGTCCATAAAAAGAAAGAGGTGGAAGATATTTTTGAATAAACAAAGTTAAGATACAAGGCCCCTTTAAAGCCATAATGAGGTTACAACTTAGCAATTACTACACAACAGACCTTGCACCAACATGAATATTAGAGTAATTTTTAAGAAAGCTACAGCAGAGGCTAAAAAAGCAATAATGTTCCTGATTTCAAAGCTAATCTCTATTTAGACAGAAATGCATTTAGAAATATAAAAAATATAACAGAAATACTTTCTGAGATCTACCAGTCCTCTGCAGGCACACAGACCTCTCATATGAAGTGACTGAGGTAAAGACCAAGATTTTCAGGTGAAAACAGCCACTTGTGGGACAAGTTTTTAGCATCAAACTTCAGGACACACTAACTGCTTTATTTTTTCCACTAAGTAACAATTATCTAAAATTAGATCCTGTTACAGAGAACTCAAATCAATTTTTTTAATATAAATTTCTGGGGTTTCTTTATTTTCACTTTTCAGCCAAGGGCTTTTCTTTCATTTGTTGATAGAACTGACACACAAATAGGTTGCAATAACAATGACTACTTTGACAGCAATATTAAGTTTCCAGAAAAGATGTGTAGACAAGGTTTATCTACTACTACACTCTTAGCTTTATCAACAGCTTCCCGAAAATGAAACGGAAATACACTTGCAAGTCAAGTCAGTCAGCTCTTGATAAGTGAGTATTCAAATCCCTTTCTAAAATGAGAAGCAGTCAACGCCTTGAGGTTTAGCATACCAGCTGAATACTCAACATAAAAAACAGTGGAAGTTGGGGGCAAAAAGAAGAGAAAACAAGGCATGAGACAGATACGTTGTGTTCAAGATCACAAAACTTGATCCTGTGAGTTGTATTCTACTAATATGTTATTATAGGAGAACTCAAAGTACATCAACACATACACAACAATTCTTCCAGGTCCAAAGAAAGATGCCTTTGCAATATAAACTTAAACAATTATTTTGCTCTTACAGGTCTTCACAAGTCTTAACAATCTGAAACAAATCCAAGTTTCCCAAAACATAAAGTCTTCCAATAGTGGATATGACAGCAGGTTTGATCATCTTAATCTCTCTTTCCCCAGCTGAAGAGTTAAGACTAGCAGCCAGTCACCAGCACCAGATGTTGCTGCTATGCAGGCATACAGGAGTGTCTCCTTCACACACTCAAGTCACACGCACACACACATCTATATATTGATGAAAGAGACACAGAAAGTTCTTATCCTCCCCTGGGGATAAAACAGTGCAAAGTTGGAAACAACTTTTTCCCTGATAAAAGAGCAGAAATGAAAACATGCTCGTGTTAGATATGAATAAGCATCAGAAGCAACTAACACCTTACACAAAGCATATTTTCATTTTGCCACATTACGAAGCCTCCAAAATAAAGTTACTTGTAACTTCACCACGAAAAACCCACCCTAAAACCAAGAATACCCATTAGTTGGTATCTTGTTTTAACCAGGAGCACACATAGACCAACTAAACTGCTAATAATGACCCTTGCAACTTTCCCCACCGTCCTACTGTCCCCCTCTTATCCCTAACCTGTCACCCTGTGCCACCTCCTCTCCCAGCACGGGTCAGGTTCACGCCAGAGCTTGTCATCGCCGCCCAAGCGGGCCGGGGAAGGCTGGCTCCTTCCTCCGGCGACAGCGCTCGGTCCCTTTCAAGTTTGTTTTACACACACGTCCGAGGGAAAGCCAGAACCTGTTTACACACCGCCTTAACCGCCGCCAGAAGGAGAGTGAAACAGGCTCAGGCAAAAAAAAAAAAAATATTTTTCAACCGAAAGCCAGCCAGCAGCACCCCCGTCTCACCCCCTTTCTCCGCCCGGGGCCC
>VWZT01009300.1:308301-345446 GCA_013397055.1 Pachycephala philippinensis
CGGCCGCCAGCGCCGAGGGGCGGGGGCAGCGCCGCCGCACCGCCCGCAACGGCCCGGCCCTGCGGAGGGGCTGAGGGGGACGGGGAGGAAGGGGAGGAGGAAGGAGCAGCGAGGCTCCCTCGGCTGCGCTCCCTCCGCCTCCCGCGGGAGACGCGGCCCAGTGCTGGGGGCAGGGCCCGCAGGCCGCGGGGCTGCCGGATCTCGCCGCGCTCCGCCGGCCCCACTGAGACGCTGCTGGCCGGGGACGCGCCCGGCTCAGATCCCGTCCTGTGAGGGGAGGGCGGCGCGCAGGCCTGGAGCGCCGGGCCAGACCGGGCCGTGGGGGTGAGCAGGGTCAGGGCGCAGGGGGCTCCCCGATCCTCCCCTCACCCCTGCACCCCCAGGGCTGCCGGCGGCCTGCGGAGACCTACCCCAGGTGGACGCGCTCCCCAGGGAAGCGCCCCAGCTTCCAGAGGGGGTGTCCTATCCCCCGTGCCCCCGGTCTGTCAACTCCCTTTGGCTTGCAGAGTGCAGTAGGAACGGCCTGGCCTCGCCGCAGGTTGTGTGATGTCCTGCGGCGGATTTAGGTCAGGAACGAGCCGAGGATGGGGTAAATTGTGTGAAAGTTCCTATTTTCCCTGCAGCGTGGTAGCAGTGGAGAGACAGGTCACGCTCTCCAGTTTTTGTGTTAATAAAGTGGAAAAGCATTTCCGAGGTGACACAACCGGACTTTTTTTAATTTATTGACCCTCAAAACGTGTGTTGTAGCAATGGCTGGAATACAGCAAGTGCTGATGCACAAAACACTCATGCAAATAATCCCTTTGAATTCAATGAGACTGTCAATGATATAAAAGCTAAGCGTGTGCACAAGTGTTTACAGGATGAAGGCCAAAATTCTTTGTGAACTGGCTGCTCTGCTCCATCAAGAAAAACAACGACGCTGACACCTTACTTTTGTTGTAAAATCATCATAAGGTTTAAAATTTCAAGCAAAAAGATAAGCATATAATACTTTGTCAGAAATAGCAGGTTTGTTTCGATAGTTTCACGTGTGCTTTCTCCTCAGGTTTGATTTTGAACCTCCAACCTGAATTTAGAATTACCGAACAATTCAGTAGGTTACACAATACTAATATTTTATAGAAACACTGGTACTACAGTAACATGTCTGTCAACATAAATATGTTTTGAACATAAAAGAACAGTCATCTAAGCCAGAAGACCAGTTTCTTAATGCCACCACCTTTTGTACAGTATAGTTATGTGATGAGCATGGCTGCCATGTCATCGAAATGAATGTCTACATACACCATCCAGGAAAGCACTGCATTTTATTGTTCTAATCATAAACCTTTCCTTTGTGACTCAAATATTCATACATTTGCTAAAGTCACACCATTAGAAAGCACCAAATATGGCATGCTGTTTAGAGTATGAACTTCTGGACTACTTTTGTTGTTCAGTCTGAAAAATCAAACATTTCTTCTTACCACAAATCAAATATAAAAGCGGTACCTTTAGACTGAAAACTGTAATCAATGTTATTAGTGTTATTATATAAGTGTTTGGATAGTCTGATTCTTTTATACCCATTTATAAACATTTTGCTTCATTATGTTTCATTTCACACTTTGATGGTCTGAGTTTCTTTTTCAAAAGCTAGTTTTTGTTCCATTTTCGCAAAGAGAAAGTCCTTTAAGACAATATCCAGCAATATGATGCAAGTAAACTAAGAACGTGATAATGTCATTGCATCTACATGGACTGAGCTCTCTGTCCTTTACAAAATTACAGTTTACATGCAAATCAATTAACATTTATAGAACAAGGAGTCTGAATAGCTCAACAGAGCTAGGTAATAGGAAAAAAGTGTGTTATCTTTTCTTAGACTGGTTAGCTTAGTATAAAAAACCTAACCAGCACTCACAATGTGTGTAAATTTTGATTTAAATTCTGTTAATTGAAAAAACCTAACCTGTCCTTCTGCCTAAAACTCTCTTTAGTTAAGGAAGCTCATTACTGAAGCTGGAGTAGCTGTGTATTTTACTTCCGCATTTGTTTTCTTAAAGAAAGTGAAAGCAGTTAGTGTTTTAATGTGTTAAAACCTCCGAGGTCACTAAAGAAGGTATATTGTCAAGTATGTGTTCATACATTTGCTACTTTTAGTCTTGATCAATACCTTTTGTTACAAAGGTGAGACCTGTTTCCCATAGTTGCACCTGCTTAATTAAAGAAGTGCCCTGAGCTCATTTAACACAAGGACTGCTAATTTGTGTGGACACTCCTAATCCATTTTGAACCATGTATGGTACAGTTTTACCTCCTTGTTTGTCTACAACCAGATACGCATCTGTTATTTTTAATCTCATTTAATCAATGGTCTCTTTCTTTTGACTTACTTCACAGTCTAGGCTGATACACATCCATCTTAAATCAGTGTAAAAATGCCTGTAGGAGTCAATCTGAAACTTTTGTCTGTAACAGGACAGGTGAAGGAGCTATAAAACATGACTACAGAAAACCTGTCCTGCGTGTGATTGTGTGTGCACGTCCCTGCAGTCAACAATCTACGTGGTGCCATTGACACAGCCTTCTACCTAAAGTTCCTGAGAGCTGGGCCCTGAATGTGCATGTTCCAAAGCAGTCACAACTCTTGTCTACCAGCCATTTGGACTTCACTGGCTAATGCCATTGCTAATACCTACAGAGGGCTAAAAGCCTACAGCACTTTGCTAGAAAATTTGGGAAGAGGCTGTCAAGAGTCAGGTGTGCTTAGAATCCCCAAATGCTGTATGGATTTCAGTGTTCATTGGGAATTCTCCGCAGTTTTTCTGAAGCTTAGCTCCAAAGAGTTCATGGCTTGGTTACTCAAAGTATCACCAATAGATGTGGGCAATGCAGTCGCAGAAATGGGAGAAATTGCCCAGAGCATGTGTAGGGCACGATTAGGCTGTTCCACTTCACCAAAACATGAAATTAAATTGATCATAGTAAAACCACCATCCTCAGTTACGAGTGCAGGCAGAACGTGGTGAATAAGCAACCTTATAAGTAATTTTTAAATAGAACAAAAAAGTTAATTGGAACGCCACAGGGGTCTTTCCTTCTCCCACCCACATATTGTCACAGTATTTTTCAGGAAAAACAAATACAATGCAATCACCTACCGCAAGAGTTGGCAGCTTTGCAGCAGTGGTGAAACAGGTTGTATTTTTCTTTCTCAGATTAGGGATTAAGTCCCTTGGAAGAAATAGCTTGAATCAGAAGATGCTGCCCTTTGGTTGCAAGGTGCATTTGATCAGCTAAAACAGTGAAATACCACTTTGGCAGAAGGCAGAGGTTTCTGATTTCTGCTGGACTTAAAACTGTGAGTGTGAGACTCATGAATTTGGAGCTGCAGCTTCTCCCTGATGTCTTTCTTACTGAATGGTGTTCAAAAGTCTCTCCATTGCTTTCTCTGGAAGGTTGTAGGGTTACAGCACTGCTCTGCATTAATCTTTGCCCTAGAGGAACGTAGCAGATTTTTTTCATTAGTATAGTCTATTTGATTTTTTAAATATTTCTAAAACACAATGATAAAGGTGTGTCAAAGTGTACACCAATCTAATACTAGAGATCTCACCACAAAGAGGTGTTGACAACACTTTTTTTTTCAAGAATAAAAGCACTAAGACCTCACATTTTCTTCCTGTATTTTCTCATAGTTCTTAACTATTACCCTCAAACTGAGCACAAAATATTTAGATTTGTGCAGATTTGGTTGGTTAGTTTGACATTTGCAAGTTATTCTCCAGTTGCTAGTGTATTTAGGAAAGGTAGGGGAAGGATCAGCTGTTTCCATGGCACTGTCCTTATCTATCCTTTCACTCCTACAGGGGATTTCCAGGGATGGCTGCTGGCAAGGGAAGCCCTAGAAGTGCAGCTCAATTACTATTTTAGTGTTAAAATGCATCACAAGGTATCCACACAGATGGCTTCTCATCTGCTGGATTTGTAGTTTCCAGGAGGGAATATTGGGAGCAGAAGTATCTTTATCTCAGTCTTTCATATTTTTGCTACCAGGAAACCCTTTCTCAGCCTTCTGCTCTAGTGCCTTCACTGTCTGATTTAGTGCTAATTATAACAGACTATCAGGGGGAAAAAAATACCAAGTTTAAAAAGAAGTCTGCCAATTCTGGAAAATAATATGACCCCAAAGAGGAGATAAAATGTAGCATTTTCCCAAAATAAAATGCTTCGCATTGCTGTACAGCAACTAAGAGGTCTGCCAGAGTGCTAGTAAATGGGAGGATAAATCAAGTACTAGAGATAGCAGTTTCAAGTGTTCCTTCAGACAAAAAGAAGAATAATGATGCAGATGGAAATATGTTTTCCGGAGGAGAGAAGCATTAGAGACACAAGCTAGTGCCAGAGTAGGTACTGACTGACATTCCCCAGCAACATTATCCCCAAAGAGATGGGAGTTATGGCTGTGGGGAAAGAGAAACTCTTATCTTAGTTCTCAAGATTGCAGTCAGCTGGTGTTCATTGGAGAGCTGCCTGGTCAGAAGTGCCATTTCTCTTTTGAAACAATTGAATCATGGAATCATAGAATTGCTTAGGTTGGTAAAGACCTTTAGGATGAGAAAGTCTAATTGTTATCCCAGTACTGCCAGGTTCATCACTAACCTGTGTCCCCAAGTGCCACATCCACACATTCTTTGAACACTTTCATGGACACAATAATGCCATCATTTCCCTGGGCAGCCTGTTCCAATGCCTGACCAAACTTCTAGTGAAGAAATTTTTCCTAACTCCCAATCTAAACTTCCACTGTTGCAGCTCAAGGCCATTTCCTCTTGTCCTGGTGCACGTTACTTGGGAGAAGAGACCAATCCTCACCTGGCTATGAACTCCTTCCAGGCAGTTGTAGAGAGGAGTGAGGTCTCCCTTAAGCCTCCTTTCATCCAGGCTAAACAACCCCAGCTCCCTGAGCTGCCTCTCATCAATCTTGTGCTCCAGACCCTTCACCAGCTCTGTTGTCCTTCTCTACACACACTCCAGAGCCTCAAGGTCCCTATTATAGTGAGGGGCCTAGAAGTGAACACAGGATTCAAGGTGTGTCTTTACAAGTGCCACGTAAAAGAGGACAGTCACTGCCCTGGTCCTGCTGGTCACACTATTGCTGACACAGGCCCAGATGCCATTGGCCTTCTTGGCCACCTGGGCACACACTGGCTCATGTTCAGCCAACTGTTGATCCAGGACCTTTTCTGATGATCAGCTTTCCAGCCACTCTGCCCCCAGCCTGTAGCAGGCTGACCCAGGTGTGGGACCCGGCACTTTGCCTTGTTGAACCTCATACAATTGGCCTTGGCCCACTGATCCAGCCTCTCCAGACCTCTCTGCAGTGCCTTTTTACCCTCCAGCAGATCAACACTTCTACCCAACTTAGTGTCATCTCTAAACTTACTGAAAGTGCATTCAGTTCCCTCCTTCAGACCATTAATAAAGATATTAAACAGAACTGGCCCCGATACTGAGCCCTAGGGAACATCACTTGTGATCATGTCGAAAGACAGGCAATGTTTTATTTCAGGTGTTGGGGTCTCCTTGGCATGACTTTTCCATGTGACTAACTGTTGTAGATACAATGAATATGAACCGCTTAAGACATTCTCTCCATTAAGCTGCAATGTCTATTGATTCAAAATATAAAGTTAAGTGTTTAGGATGGTCATAATTAAAAGTTAAGCTGGGAATAAAGAGTTATTGCAAAGTTTTTTCAAAAATTATGGGCAAATATAAAACCAACAGCCTGAGGAAAGCCATCACAGTATTTAAGGCAAAAGGATGATTCGTTTCCCTTATAACAGATCATCTAGGGAAGGGAACAGCCTGGTGGGCTGGAAAGTGCTGAATTCTAGTTCTTGGTTTTTGACAGTTTTTCAAGATTGACAGTCAGGCCTATTTCCAAAAATATGCTCTCCTAAATAAGTGTTAATGAGCACAACAAATGAACTCTAGCTACGCCAGCTGACGATAGTCTGCCATCCCACCAGAAGCCAGAGGACTGCAGTTTCACTGTCCCACTGGGCAGCATGATGAGATCATGGCCCCTGCCCTGTTCAAGCACTTTCTGAGCATGAAGCTACAGAAGACCCCAAGACTGCTGCCTGGGCAGCCCAAGTTAGCCATCTCATTTCTTTATTAGAAGATTGGTCGT
Source organism: Pachycephala philippinensis (assembly GCA_013397055.1). Classification (NCBI taxonomy): domain Eukaryota; kingdom Metazoa; phylum Chordata; class Aves; order Passeriformes; genus Pachycephala; species Pachycephala philippinensis. The sequence continues at coordinate 314,489 of VWZT01009300.1, forward strand.
ACCTGGGGAAGAGTTCCTGAGCTCCCCAGTGGTGCTCTTAACTACTCGTGTCTCATGCTGGCCCCACAGCGTGCAGGTAGTTTCACATGGGGACAGACCCAGGGTACTTGTCTGCAGAAGTGTTTGGGCTTTGCACTTGCTTGAGAAGGAGAGTCAGCTGTTAAGCTACTTTGAAAGCTTTGCTGGGATGCTGATCATCACACTGGAGGACTCTGAACATCAGCAGAGAGTGTGTTGTGTCTATGTTCATCTCAGTGCAGGCTGAAACCCAGATCATAAGTACAGAGCTGTTGCTTACCTCCTTAGCCAATTCGAGCAGCAACATGTTGCTAGGCCAATGAGAGAGGGAACTTCCTGCATCAAAGCTCATCTCTGTCTGCAGCCAGCACACCGAATTGTGTTACTTTCTATTCTGGCTTACATAAACCCAAACCCTGGCATTTCTGTGAAACTCCAGTAGCCATTACCATCACAGGGCTGCGACTGAGCCTTTCCAGCTGAGCAACATGACTGTGTCAACTTGGGAGCAACAACAGCTACTTTTGACCTCTCACTCACCTTCGTTACACTGACAAACAAGATATATAAATATGTGCACATCCCATCTCTGAACCCTCCAAAAGTTTCCTTGGTCTGAGTTTTGCTGCAGCTGATCAGGTGCTGGTATATTACAAAACTGTCCCAGACACCTTGGATACTATCATGGTTCCCTACTCCTGTCCCATTCAGGACCATAAGTTCAGACTTTTGTTTACCATGAAGCCAAGCTATTTGAGAAGTCTCATGATGCAGAAGTTCAGCTGTAAATATTGCATGCACAAATATTTGAACATCTCACATTTCTTCCCCCTCCAATCCTGTTCTTCATTTTCAGTACTCTCAGTGGAAGAACTGCTCACATCTGAGAGCTACAGAGTTGCTCTGCACATGGAGATCAACTGACCAAGGCAGTTTGCTGCTTCCTCAGTCAGACGTGCCTCAGCAGAAATAAGCAGAACTTTAAATTCAGCGGCTTGCCATGCTCCCATCACCTCCAGCAGAGCCCAGGGTTCCTATTGCAGCCATGCTCCTTGCCTAGCTCTGCTTCTTGCTTGGGTTGGCACTGAAGAAAGTGACAGCATCTTCAGAGAAGAAAATTAAGATAATATTTTTTCTCTTTCTCCCTCTGTGTCTTTCTTCTCCTTCTCTTTCTCTCTCTCAATTTATCTCTTGCTCTCATCTTGCTGTCTTTTTGAGATCACATACGCAGTGATATAAATATTCTTGCAGTAAGCAGCAAATCCTTCTAGTACAAGAGACTAACCTCACTCCACCTGTGGCTCCTGTGCAAATAAACTGCTGTGCCTGTTCAGGACCCTTGCAGATTTTGGTACAGGCCTGAAACACACAGTTCATGTTGTGCAAAACTTCCAATTATGATATCTGCATCCAGGATGTTTCCTATTTCATTATGGATTGTGATAGCTAGAAATGGAAACATGAAAGCCCCATTTCTGCAGCACTTCCTCAGGCAGAAGCTGTGGCAGGTGGTGCATGCCTGGGCACAGGGACAGGTACAGGTGCTTTCCCTTCTAGCTAAGCGATCGAGTAACACTGGTTCCCACTGCTGACTGAAAGGATACAGTATCGCTGTACTGGCAGGAGTCGTGTCTCTCATATACACAAATATGTTTTATTTTTTATATTTTCTTTTGATGTTAAGTCAGATGAATTTGAAAGCTAGGGATACAATTACTCTCACCACCTTTAGCTGTCTGAGAAGGAGGTGCCTGATCCAAGCTATTCATCCAGTCTTCCTGCAAGTCAGTGGGGAGAGAGGGGAATTTTTATTCCTTCTGCTGCCTCCTGAGGGTGGGTGTCCCTCGTGGGGTCTGGCATAGGTGGGATGTGTGGCACTTGGGTGGCTGGTGCTAGCTGGGAGAAATTGTACAGTCTGTTTCCTAAAATGAAAAGCCTAAATATTATTTGTTCTGCATATTCAGGAGACATTTCCTGAAAAATAAGTTTGTGCACAAATACGAAAATCTGCTCAGGGCCTGTCTTTGGAAAGTATGCACAAAGATCTCTCTTTTGTACACTATATGGTAAAACATATGGTGAAATATTATGTTGGCATAAGAAAATCAGAAATATTCTCATGATTGCAAGATTTAATTTAGTAGAAAGATCCTAGATATAAAATAATGTAATCCTAATGTATATTCCTAAAAAAAAAATTTCAAAAGGACCCTGCCTTTTTCAGGGCTGGAAAAACCAACTGCAGGAAAACATTTTCTTAACATGAGATTGCAATTAACTTCTTAAAATGTAGGCATCAACTCTAACATCCTCTGTTTTCATATTGATTGAGTTATGTCTGGTTTTTTAGTATGAAGGCATATTTCTTTTCAATTACAGACTGCAGAGATCGAGGTTCTAGTGTTATAAATACAAAGCTGGACAAATCTTTCCTGAGTGCTTACTGTCAAAACAGACAAGACAGAAATGGAGGAGATGATGAAGAATAACTGAAGTGGCTTGCTAAAAATCATGTAACAGGATCCTCTCCCAAGCTCCAGTGATGGGGTAAAGCTGCTGACTGGGACTTCAGATGGACTAGATTACCCTACAGTTAGCTTGGCCTTTCCAGTTCAAGTGTTCCCTGGGGAGAAAAACAGTATGACAAATCACAGTTCTATTCAAACGTGGAATATCATGAGCAAGAATTTTATTATTTTTAGTATTGTTAGAATGGCAGAAGATTTTGTGATGGATAGTTCCTTGTTAGCAGTCTGTACTAGCACCCAAGTAAACTAGTAGCCAAAGGCTGATGAGTATGGGTTGTTTTGTTTTTTAAGTGTACAAATATGAGATAATCTGAGGTATCTTCAGCGGACCAGACATACTCTGGCCCTGTGCCAACTTCCCCACTCAGCCTTCAGTGTTTCTTTATTGAGGACATTTACAGATATTTCTCATGCTCAACCAGTAAAAAGATAGTTGGCACTCTGAGCCCTGAAACCAGTTGAGATTTGGTCAGAAAATAAATCTGACTTCATAATTCCCAATATTGTTCCTCAAAGACTGTGGCCTTTCTTCTGTTGGCTCATATTTGCTTAGAAAAATGTAAATAGAATAATCTTATGGCAGCAGACCTTGTGCCAAATCAAGAACCCAGCTTCATGCCAGACCATGTACTGTCCATCCTTCAGCAGTCGACATAAAATCAGGAAAAGCTTTGAACTAGCTCTGTGTGGGTCAGCAAGCCCATTCTGGGGTGGACCAGAGTGTGCAGTGATCTAGCAGTATACAGGTCCGGCATGAGCCATCATGACATCACAGCCTGAGGGTAGATAGCCGTATCTTGGGTTGGGGTTTTTTTTCTGCAGCTTGTCACATTGCAAACTGACAAAAAGCTGCTTTGCCCAGGAACCCTAATAATTAGATCTCTGTGCTCAGCTAACAAAGTTGTGTTGTTTTCAGGGAGGATGAGCTGTGGGAGAGGCCTCACATCTGTCTGCAAAACATCGACTGGACCTGCCCTGAGAGCACTGCCTGTGTGTTGCTCTGCTGTGATGGGAAGCACTCGGAATTTTGTCCTTTGTGCTTCTTCCCCCCTTTCTTGGGTGAAGTGCGTGAGTCAGCCATCATCACAGCCTTTGGGGTACTTGAGATGGCATTGCTCTCTCCTCTGGTGCAGGTGGGGGTTTCACTGTCCCATCAACCATTGAAGCAGTGTCTGTAGCCATCACTTCTAGTTTTTGGACTAACAAAGCAATAAAAGGGAGTGCAGTGTAGGACACTGATTGCCAAAATCGTCTGGGTCTGAGCTGAAACCAAAACACCGATTGCTAGGCATCAACCTCTGCTGGCTTCTCTCTTCATGAGTGAATTAACGTTTACCTAAGGAGTTTTATAGACACCCTTGCAATTCCAATAGGCTTTTATAAGCAGGATTTGGGGAGAGAAGATTCAACATTATTATTGGTATTATTATTGGTATTATCATTGTTATAGTTGCTAATTACCTGTTGAAGATTCGTGTTTAACTGAGCCCAGGTTGCAGTGTATTAGGTCAGGACCTGCCCTGAAGGGTCCCCTGAACAGCAACCAGCTGCTGTGGACACAGGGTTATCAGTTTTCAGCACAGCCTGGGGCAGATCACTTGGGCCCTACCCCCAGAAGCAGCCTGTCCTCTCTGTGTTTCTCCAGATGGTTGCTCTGTTGCAAGTGTCCATCCTCAGCTTTTCCATCCATTTTCTGTTGCCATTGTAAATAACGAAATGTATGATTCGATGAAATTTTCAGTAGTTATCAGGAAGTAAATATCTTAAGTCTAGTGTCAAGTGACTTCTGTGTCTTGGCCTCACAGTAGATTCCATAGAAGATGTTCCTGATGCTATAGATAAAAATTAAGTTGAAGGAATTAACCCTAGTCATAAAAATGTATTTTTATATGTTTTTTACTACCACTGAGCATTTTCATAAGTTTAATCACATCTAATGCATTAAAGAATTTCTCATTTGTAACATTTGATTAAAATCCCTGAGACATAATAAAGCAATAATTTGTACAAATTTATCTGGAAAAGTGCAAACAATGATGGTTTTGTTTACAATGTTATCAAATATTTTACATTTTATGGCGGTTTGGGGAAAAGAAAAGCTATTGAATTAGTTTAGAATAATTCCTCATCTGTATTCTCCAAACTGGACAAACAGTCTTTCACTTCTTTATAAGAGCATTGAGGCTTTACCCACCCACAGCAAGGAAAATAACTAAGAATTGTGTTTTAAGGGCTGTGTCACGTGCATGTGTGTCATGTGTGTGAATACTGTGCTGTTACAGTTCTCTGGAGAGAAACAGAGAATTTGTGGATCCTACTTTCTAAACCCATCTCCTGAGATGGAAATAAAAGCTCACTAGTCATTTCCTTTTGGGTTTCTTGAAAAAAGAGATGGTGGGTTATAATTTTCACACAAACACTCCCTCCCTGGAATTCTGGTATAACAATTAACTGGAAAAATTACTTAAATCAAAATATTTTTAAAATGCATTCTGATTTCTCTTGTCTGCAAGATATAGCTGGCATTTGCACTCATTGGTCAACAGACATACTTCTCAAGTCCAAGTTCTTGTTTATTTTAGACTGTGAACTTTTCCAGAGGGGATATTCCCTGATTATTGTATGTCAGTGGTGGAAGTACTGAAACACTACTTCTACACCAAACCAAAATTGCCAGAGAAATGAAATTCATTTCACATACAGAAGGAACCAAAATGCCATAACACAACAAAAATGTCAGAGATATTCACCTCCCTACCTCAGTTCTACTGTAGATACATTGCTATTTTGTTTATAGCTTACATATAAAAATATTTTCCTGTTTACCTTCTCAAAGGAGTGACCTGCAGAGATTTTTTTTTTTCACATCTTATAAAAGAAAAGTTTTTCATCCGTTGGTACTCTCTAAATTGTATATTCAACATTGAATTATTTTAAGTCTATCTTTCAAAATGAAATTCTGATCTTGCATGAAATGCCTGGAGAGTGTCATAAGCTAAGACAAAAGTCCACGCTGGACATGCACTGCATGTCTAGGTGCTGTGTGCCAGCACTGACCTGTGTAGCTGCCAACCTCTCCTGGGCTGGGTAACGCACAGCACTGCCTCTGCCATTGGTCCCTTCAGGCCACTCTCTGGGTCCCTGTGGCACTGTAGATAGTAAAGGTCTATCATATATAGATCACTGTATCATGATCTACTAACTATATGTGGGATGCTCCTGTACAGCTGCGGTGAACATCTCTGTGGTGATAACCACTGAATACACCCTATTAGTTTAGTTTGTGTTGTCCCAAAATCTAAACCCTAAAACAGTAATTCTGAATTAAATACGTTCAAGTGAATTTAATTTTAAGCAGCATAAGAAATTTAGCACATAAATCTCTGCTTGATTTCCCTACTGTATTTTAGTGTTCTTTGGGATTTAGGTCAGTAAATTTTTATTGTTCATGACACCATTCATCATACCTCCTCCCCCTTCTTCTGGGAGTCACTTCTAGGTTACTCTCTTCATCTCATCAGGGACTCTTTCTTTCTCTCTCCCTCTGGCCTTTGACGATTTCTTCAGCTCCATTTGGCTCATCAGTGGAAAAGGGCATTCTTGCCCATAAACCTCTGCCTTTTAGACTGTTCTCAATGTCTCAAATTTTGGCAAGCACTTTGCTAGCCTGGATACTTGCTTGGACCTTTGTTTTGTGTTCCCTGCTTGGTATGGTTCTGCACTCTACACTTGCCTCCATCCAGCACTTTCTTTAGCATCCCCCCTCTCTTCTCAGTGTGAAGTCTTAATGACCTTTTTAGCTCCTCTTTACTCTTTTGCATGACAGGATTCTAATGAGCCTTTAGCTATGATGCTGCTCTCAGAGGCAAGGTGTTGTACACAGATTTCTTCAGTGCCATCAGAGCACACTGATACATCAGGGATTGTACTGGTCCCCCACCATGCCAAAACAAGCTTTTGCATCTGGGAACCCCACCTTGGAGGCCACCACTTCTTTCCAACAACAGCACATCATGGAGGATCACCTTTAAGGCCAAGGATGTAGTGACCATGGCCATTCATCATGAAATGTCTCCCTGTGGATGGCTGTAGTGCAGCTTCAGGCCCACCAGGATGCTGCCTGTCATATGTTCCAGCTCTCCCCAGCCTCAGCCTTGCTTACAGTCATGCTTTGGTGTCACATATGAAGTTGTGTCGTAGAAGTGAGAAGGATTGCAGCTAAAAAAGTCCTTGGATTAGAAAAAAGCCTGGCATTGCCATTATTATGAGTCTGGCAATGCAGGATGTGCAATACTTAGAGGAGCACAATTCTCTGCAAATTATACCCCTCTTTAGCCACTCCTCTTGCAAAAGGAGACTGGAAAAAGAATAATAAAGATGGAATCCACAGTAGTTAGCTCCTTTACGTTTTCCTGCTTACATCTTCTTTCTGTCTGAAAGAACTGTGACAGGAGGATTGAGTCTAAATAACTGCAGCCTTGCTCAATAACATAGCATTATTTTCCTGGAAATGCATTTTATGCACCTCAGCTTCAAACCCTCGTGACCCTCCTAGTCAGATGGAAATACGGCATTCATGTTTAAAAGTTAGATAAAAGCTTTTGCTTTCCTGAAACATCCTTCTAATTATGAACAAACTGGGTGACATTTTTCCTTGAAAGATGCATTTACGTAGATATTTTGGTTTGAAAGAAGAAAAACGTTCAGAAACCTGATCAAAATTCAGATGCCAATCATGCGAGTCATCTTTTAGTGTGAAGAATTCAAACAGGATTTCTGATCTGATGACTCTGAAATGCAAAAAATCTGACAGCCTGAAAACTCTTGAACAGACAAAACCCCTGCCCAAACCTTCCTTGCAAATAATTGTTTCCTCTTTGTTCATTTAAAAACTCAATCCAGCAGTTTCTCAGATGCACACATTAAACCCTTTTTTAATGTTTTCAGGAGAATCTGCTTCTGGCCTGGAGTGACACAAACATGCTCCTCTGTCCATGTGGCCCACTCATTATTAACCTCAGTCTAAAATCTTTAGCCAAGGACATTGGCACCAAGGGCTCGCAGGTGCGATGCTGCCGACCCTGGTGCTGCTGCTCCTGGGATGAAGTCAGCCAGATCCCTGGCACGGCTGTGCTGCTTTTCATCTGCTCATGTGGCATCCAGCCCACTGGCAAGGGCTTGTGCCAGCCTTAGCCACTGACCAGTGCCGAGATGTGGGCATAGAGAGCTCCGTCCCCATCGCAGGCACATCCAGGCAGCCAGGCCGTGGGGCTGTTTGAGCACACAGGCATCTCAGGATACCAGGTACCCCACAACAAATAGTAGCTTTTGGGGTTACAAAAGCCTTTGCTCACTCCCCCAGATTTCTTTCCTGCAGTGTTACCTAGCTAGTGGCTACTGAGCCTTGAAGGAAGCTGGGGCAGCTGGACAGCTGTTGAGAGGGCACTGGTCCCAGCTCTGCAGGTAGTGGCCAGTGGAGCCAGGGCCATATCCCACTGGTATGCCAAGGTGCATTGCCACCACAGGGCAACATGGCAAGCTGGTATGTTACACTGCTTCCTTAGGAGCCTGTCAGTGTGAAATACAGAAAGCGTTTGCTAGAGTGATCCTTTGAAAGCAGCAGGAATCTTTGAGATGCTATAGGTAGAAAAAACAGTATTACTGTGTGTAAAGTTGGTTTTATAAAAGAGAAAGGGGTTATTGTAGCCTTCCTTGCACTACATGAAAAAACCTGAAAAAGGCCATAAAGTCTTGCCCACCATTTTTCATCCTGCAGCTGTTCAGGCCCACCTCTTCAGAAATATAAAAATACAGTAGTAAATGCCTCACTGTGCCCCTCCTCTAACAAAAACCAAGTTCCTTAACAACTAAATATCTTCTAGCAAGACACAGAAAATTCATATGTAAGAACATTGTACTGGAAGATTAATAAGATGTATCTGTATATTTTTTCAGGCATTCGGTAAAACTTTTAAGAGCAGTCCAAGTTATCCAGACTTACCCATCTTACATTGATGGGCAATCAACATAAGTGCCCATGTTTGTCTTCTGAAATGTTTTTGTCCTGTGTTGTTAGTACTTGGAAATAATTTGCAAAATGCAGATTGAGGATGTTAGATTGGTTTTTGATTGGTTCAGAGACAGGATAATGGCCAACTTGTCAGATAACTTATTTGCAATGAATAATTTAGTCTTAATCAGCTAAAGTTTTAATACCTTATATCTTTCACTAACCAATCTCACTAAGCGTATGGGGAGTCAAGATGAATTCATCCTTTTGATTAGAAAATCAAAAGCCTTTATATGCATATTGGTTGATGACAGGTCTCATAAAAGCACATCACTAAACTGCTGATGTTTCAGAAATTCTGTCTCATACAGTGCAACTCATTGATTATGCGAGGTGTTTTTAATCATGAGAATAAATTCTGCAAGGATGCCTGATGCCAGCACAGCAGCACCTCTGTCATGCTCTTTGACTCCAGCTGTCTTTTAGACATCAGTGGTCATTGCTCCGTGGCACCCAGGATGGGGTTTGGAGTGACAAGGCAAAGGTCACATGGCACCTTATGGCAGGCTCTCATTTTTCAGGTGCCCTTAATGCGTTTGGTGCCTTTTCAAACAAAAAGGTTTAAGATCTTCAGGGGAATGTGATCCACTTCTGGTAAGAGGTGCAGAAACAGAAATGCTTTGTGGTATTTTACTACTAGAAATACCAGCTTTTAGAGAAGCATCTTTCCCTTAACCGTGTGCTACTGTACCTTCTGGTGCTTTCTGAGTAGCCAGACTAGAGAGGGTGGGGCAATTCTTAAAAACTTTAGCACAGGACACAAAACACCCACTTAAAAATTAATTAAAATCAGGGGTTTTTTTAAAATTAAATTAAATATTAAATCTAAAAGTAAAATGAACAAAAAAAAAATTAAAAAGTAAGACTCAAACCCTTTATCTAAATGGAAACAAAGTGAGGGATTGTTTACTGCATTACGTCCTCCCCAGAAAGAGTTGATATTATTTAGGAGTAGCTTCTCTGGAGCACGTTCTGCTTCCCATAATGGCCCAACCTTCTTTATTTCCAGTTTACTTTGTAAGTGAACTGATTCTTCCTTGTAGTAATGTTTTTAATAGATTAAAATTAAAAAAAAAAAACCCAAACCCAAAAAAAAAAAAAAAAAAAAAAACNNAAAAAAAAAAAAGAGAAAAGGACACATTTTCCAATTTTTGTCCAGCTGTGGATCATAGTTAGATATCCATAGTATAAAGTGGATGAGAGTATGATTGATCTTTATCCTGATAGTGGCCACAGTGTACTGAAAATTCTGTCCTGGCTTTTCGTTTCTTGAAAACCTGAGCAGGTGTTCATCCTTTAAAAAAAAAAAAAAAAAAGAAAAAGGAAGAAGAGTACAAAGTACTTCAGATGTCAAACTCCAGAGTAACAGCTGAGCAGTCTCCATGATATTTTTGCCTCATAGTGATGACATCTCTTGCTTTTACTGTCCCAAGGAACCACAGGTAAGATGAGGTCACTGTCAGTTTATATGGGAGACCTAAATTGCTAGAGCAGAGGTGTTGGGAGTAGCAATGCTGATGACTCATTATGTGTGACACATTTCCCTCTGAGTCACTGTGGAATCAATGCTCTGTCAGGATGCTAAGAGACATCAACAGGGGCTGTCTCCATCTCCTGAAACCAACAAAAAAGTCACTTGTTGACAGTGAGGTTCTTCAGCACTCACTGGCCGGCCAGAAGAGAAAACAGAGGGGAATTGCAAAATTTTTCTCTAACAGGAGCACCCCTCTCAGAACAGGCTGTCTTTATTCTCTTCACCATGCTTAGGTCCCTGTAGGTCTCTGGTGTTGGCAGCTCACAGCAGGGTCTTGTAGTCAACACCCATTGTGCAGTAACTTAGGGTTATGCAGTAAGCACCTTCAACCAAGATTAAATCGTGGCATCTGCTGAATCTTGCTCTGAGTTTTTTCAGTATTGAAGCTCTGACATTTAGTTATATTATGTCATAGATTTTTAGACAGAACTACTTCAGTGAAATATTTAATAATGGGAAGGACAGTGTAATTCACTGGTACGAACAAAAACGGGCTGTAACTCAGACCTCTATACACAAGAAGAATCTTCCTAAATCTAAGAAAATAAAATTCCACAGTACACTTCTTTGATGATATAAGTACTGAAATGGATATTTACTGGTAGTGAACCAAAAATAATCAATGATGAACAAAAAAATATATTTTAAGCTAATATTTAAGGCGAATTTTGTCAGGTAACAAAGAAGCAGTGTTTTAGTAAATACCTATCATAGTAGTGTTTTAAGCATGATGTTCCAAAATCCAGTATGAGCAAGTGCTTGTAGAAAGAGGGGATATTTTTGTTAAACCGTCTTCAAAAACTAGGAGAAACTTTTGAGCACACTGTATCTCCATCAGGCAAAAAAAGGTCAAAACCCAAAGGCTAGAAATATGTTCTTCTGACGTAGTGTTGTTAGACTGAGATAAGAACTGTTTGTCTGACAATATGCTCATTTAATTCAGCTCTGTCAGCTGATTTAATAAATGTGTTATGCCTACCTACACATTTCATAGTAAGAAGTGAAATGGAAGCCATTGCACATCTCATTGTTTATTTTAAGGGCAATAAAATATGATTACATTACTTACATTACTTACATTACATTACTTACGTTACTTACACTGGTAAACCTGGCTTTCTTGACATTCTGTAACTATGTCATGATGTCTTCATGATAAAATTCACTGTACTATATTTAAAATGAAAATAAACACAAGCACCCTGTCTTCAGAATTAAGCAGGAATTTGATGATGCTTAGACAATACTTTGTTTTGTAGGTGGATAGGTGACAATAAGAACATGAACTGTGAGCTCTGTATTTTAAACTTACAACTTAAATAGTGAAAATAAATGGGAGTACATCAGGTCATGCGTTTTCCTTATGTGAAAGATTTTTTTGCATTTTAAAGGTATATTACTTCACATTATTATGTGTCTGGACTCAGCAGATTAGGGCCCAGGAAGAATCCCAGAAAAAGCAGACAATTTTAGCTATTCAGTGGAGATGTTCTGGTACTGTCACTGAGCTAATAATCAACATTAAAAAAAATTAAAATTTGACATGATGAAATCTTATGTCAGACTTTCATTTCATCTCTTGTTTTGTTTTAATTGAAACACTCCTACAAAATATTTATATTTTAATGATGGAACACAGTTCAGCCAAAATGCTTTTGAACAGCTTTCACAGGCTATGTAAAAAAATTATTGCAGAAATCAGTTATTTCAACATGAGCAACAGCTTGCCTTTTTATTCAGTAATTGGGAAACACAGATAAGCTGCACACAATATAACCTGAAACTGTGACATGATTCCCCACTGTATTACCTTTGAAGTATTCGGTATATTATTACCTCTTTTTTTTCAGTAAGATGAAAGTGAAAATTTTTCCAAAATGGGAAATCCCCTGTAGGTGGCAATTTGGAATTCATTCACTCCTTAAGTAATTTCTTTCAACTTCTGGAGACTCAGTTTCAGTAACAATTAATGCCCCGCACTTGCAAATAGGACTTGATGATGCTGAGATGCATCACTGAGTAAACAGACTGATGTGTCAAACCCCCAAGAAGATATTTTGCAGATGCCATTTATTCCTGGTAGTGGTCAGTGAAGTAAACACCACAGTAAATCACACAGATACGTGCTGCAGCGACGACTGAGTTGCAGTGAGTAGCAATTTTATGGGATTTGGGTATCTCCTCAGTAGCAGTGTCTGAGCCCTCTAGTGGCCCTCTCGGTATTTCACTGGCCACCAGAGATGCCACCCGTGTGCTGAGATGGGCTTCTCGCAGTAAACTGGGCCAGGGGAACCAGATCTGCTTCCTTCCCGTTACACGGTACAAGTACAGGGAGAGAGGTGTTCCTGATGCTGCTCTTAACATCCCCCCTAAGAGCCTGGCAGTGCACAGAGAGGGATGCTGCCGTGCCCCATTGCAGCTGCCACTGTCCTCTGTGGTATTCCAGGTCTTTCAGTAGCTAAGGGCATGTTCTTCCTCAAATTATGGGGGGCACCCATGCTCAGCAGGCATCCAGGTGGCCTCACTGTCTCCTTTCACACTGCTTTCCCTCCCAGGAGGAAGGTGGGAGGGACACACATTGGTGATAGCAGGAGATGAGGCTGGAGGTACAAGAGAAAACCAGGGGTGGCTTTTGGGCTTTCCAGCTCGACTCAAAGTTTGAGATCGCATGGCCAATGCCTCTAGTTGCTGAATCACGTCAACTGCCTCAAAACGACTCATTTGTCTGTCCTTAATTATTTCTGGCCAAATGATTAGATCTTTTTCATGTTCTTTGGGCATCTTGAAACCAGAAACAGCCCAAATACTTTTCCCCACGTATGTAAAACAATTTCTGAGACTCCCCACCCGGTGGTCTATAAATAATCCCAGTCCTCTGTGATTACCACGTTATAGTGGGAAGTATTAGTGAGATAATTTCAGGCATCCTGCCAGCTCTTAACAGAACTTTGCATCCCATCACACGGATCTCTTCTAGTACCTCCTCATGAAAGTTACCACTACAAAATAAATTCTCATTCTGCTAATGCTATGACAGCACACGTTAAAGCATGGGAATGACAAATACACACACCTCATCACGCATCACCTGAAAAACACAGCTAAATTTGTCTGTCCCTGGCACAATAGACAGGCACCAGAGCTTGGTGGCAACACCTTGGTGATATCACAGAAAACCTTTATTGAGCCCATGTTCAGGGCATCAGTGAAGGTTCAGCAAAGACGAAGCAGAGCTTAAAAGTATGAAAATGGAAAATGTCATCTGTCATGTCAGATTTAAGGGTCTATTTGCCAAGTGAGAACATGGAGCATGGCTGAGCGCACTGTGATATCCTGGGAGGACACCAGAGAAAATTTGTGGACACTGCCTTACCTGCTTGCTAGATCCCACTAGATCCAGGTGCTCATGCTGGGTGGAAGGCACCATACCATGCTTAGTCCTGGGACAAAATGTCCATCCCCATCCGGCCCAGGATATCCTCCCTGGTCCTCAAAGAGAAAAAAACCGTCCACAGTTAAGCACTTACATGGCACAGGTGAAGTCAAACTCTACATTGCCTCTCTAGCTCTGCACACCAACCAGAGAAACTTTTTTCCCTCTTAAGGTTTTTAAAAGTGAATGCTACAAGCACTTCTTGGTAATACACACAGCATTTCCAGCAAATATGTACATAGCTAAGCTATTTGCCTTCCCACTATTTTCACTTTATTCTGTCTTTTTCTATCTTTTTAAAATGGAATTTGAAAGAAAATAGATGGGTATTTTCCCCCTCTTCTCCAATTTAAGTCCTTTTTTTTTCTAGTAAAATTTTTTGCAATCAAAATTTAACCAGCCTCTTAATGTTTTCGAAGTTCTTCGTGAGGAGAGTAGCAATTCTGTTGCTGTAATATAGTTTAAAGCAGTTCATCCCACAAACAAAACAAAATAGTCACCAATGTTAATGTATTGTAAAAGATATGACATAGTGATGTTTTTCCTGAAAATTTGAAAGACCTTTAAAATTCCAGATCTCATTTTTCAGCTGTGTTGTTAGTGTTTTCTAAACTATAGAAAATTACTTGACTAAGGCACATAAAACTTAAGCAAGTTTAAAAATCCAGAGTATCAGTCAAGGGATTTTATTTGATCATGCCTTGCTTAGCTTCAAAATTATTTTCCTCTTCAGTGGACTTTGTGGAAGCAAGAGCTTTATGGTGCATATATGTATCTGCGTTTTGAATTTCACACTAAACACTGCAATTATATACTGTGATATTAATATTCATAATCTGCTCTCTCCGTGGTGAACGTGCTCATCTTAAAGTAAACTTTACTAATAAGTGGCCTGATAAAATTCGTGAACAGGAGAATAGGCTTTTTAGAGTGTCTGGACCAGTATGTGATTGAGTGAACCGGATGGGATTATATCAAAACCAATACAGGCCTAGGAAATTTTCTGCTGGATTGTAGAAGAAAGCAATGGAACAATTATGAAGTTCAGATGAATGGGGAGACTAAAAGTGTGGGATCCAACCAAATAACCTTTGCAGTTGTAAAGGCAGAAGTGACTCAGAGATTTTGTCTGCAGAAATCTGGGCAGACAATCCATATTTATATAATTACTCTGACCTGATGGATGCATTATACAGGGAATTACTTGCCACCATTTCATACTCTGTAGGTTCTTTTTGTTAAAAAACATAGATTTCAGCTGGTTCATAAAGACTGACAAAAATATTTTTTAAAGTTTTAGTACATGATTAGTATTGCTTTTGGCAAAAGAATCTGTAAATGCAGTGCTGCATCCTCCATTACCTTATATGTAACTGGTTTTACAAAAAAAATCTGATTTAATAAACTCTAGGCAGAAATGGCAGCAAACAACCCTCCTAAAACAGAAAGAAATAATTTTCCCTCTAAATTATACATTCAAATCACACCACAGTACATAGTGTTCTTGCATGTTTAATGAAAATCAAAATTTCAACAAATTCCAGATACCACTGGTGAATAACATATAAGTATTTTCACATATCTATCTAGTCGGATTCATGAAAGCTATAGGCTACATGTAGAGAGCACCTGCAACTACACTATCATCGAATTCAAGGTGATTACAGCACAGACAGGTTTTCCAGCCCCTTACATAAAATGCCCAGCATATTATATTGGAGACATCCCTTTGAATAGGGATACACTAGCTTAAGTGGTCTGACAGAAGCACAACATTACCAAAATGGCTTTGAGGAATTTTTGGGGAATAATCCAAAGTAGCTTTTTGGGGAGTAAACTGGGCCAACCAGAGCAGTAACAAATATTCCTTAGCTACCTCCCTAGATGAGAACCAGAAGGTAAACCACCTCAAGGGTTTATATAGCTGTAGTGGATCCTCTTGTACCCCTCCTGGGAAGTCTGGATGCTTGATTACCTCTCTGCAATGCCTGTACACCAACACACGCAGCACAGGGAATAAACATGAATAATTAGAGATCTGCATGCGGTCACGGCCCCACGACCTCACTGCAATTACAGGGACATAGTTCATGGGATGGGAGTGCTGTCATGGATGTCTACAGACTTTTTAGATAAGATAGGACAGCAAGACAAAATAGTGGAGCTACTCCTTATATGAGAGGGCAAGTGGAATGTGTGGAGCACTGCCTAGGGGTGGATGAAGAATGAGTCAAGTTTATGGGTAAGAATTAAGGGGCAGGCTAACATGGGTGACTCTGTTGTGGGTGTTGGCTACAGGCCACCTGGTCATGAGAGGAAGTTGATAAGACCTTGAGTTTGCCAAGCAAGTCACAGTATTTGCCTGTCTGTGACAAATAGTGATCAGTGAGACACCCACATCGCTGTGGTTCATTTTGTCATGGAAGCGATTCCCTCCAGATATCACTAAACTTGAAAATGCTTCAGTGTTCTGTTAAGATCATTTTGTGCCCTGTGATCCTCCAGGCCTGATCCAAACTCCATGAAGTTAAAAATCTTGACACCTCCAAATGTGAGCTTTGCCATCTTTATTGTTGAGGTTCACGGGTATGGCAGGGCAGAGCAGATGCTGTGGAGAGGCTAACCTGTGTGAGCAAGCAAGAGGGTGTTTAATCCAGATTGCTTTTTTTCTTCTACACTCATGTAAAATCTCATATTTTGCTCTCTTATTAGTATATTTGTCTAATCTTTCATAGCTACATTCTGAAATGGAGTATAAGAAAGCATTGCCACAATGGTAACAAAATGCTTATTTTGCAATGATGAAGATATTTGTCATTCCATGGATGGAGCTATATTGTTTTCTACTAATCCTTTTTAATTCCAATACCTTCTTAGTAGTTGGATGTTTCATATATTTAGCCTAGACCTCTCACAAAAATGGCAAAAAGAAAAACATAAGTAACCCCTAGCTTTCCAGAGATCTCCCACAAATTGTCTTTCCAAGCTTATCTCATTAGCACAGCAGATTAGCTTGATAGATTGAATATAATGCACTCTCATTTTAGCTAATGCTGCTTTACTGAAGGGACTAACAAACTTAATTCTGTCCAGGCCAGGATTACCTGACAGAGTAACTGAGTACTTTTGTGTTCTTACAGATAGGATGAAACAGATTGACTCTTTTCTTTGCTCTCTTTGCATTACTTTGTTGGAAATTGCTTCTCCCTGGACTTACTAAGTCTTTGCAGTCTTCACTGTTGGCTTGAGGCTGTGGTGAAGTCTCAGCACCTGGAGGGGTTTGTCAGTCGGGTCCAAACCATAGTAGCTGAAGGCTCATCAAAACAAACAAATATGTTCTAACTACATCTCCAGCCACAGTCCCTGGCTGCCAGCACCTGCCTGCTCCTGCACAGAGTGGGGTGGCCACTGGCAGGACACCAGACCAAGCAGTGAAGCGCTTCTCCAGGACCTTGCCTGGATATTGGGACCCTTCCCCTCCCCACTCTGGGCCCATCACATGGCTTCTGAGCACCCGGGGGGGTATTTTTAGCTTGTCCTGCTTTGCTGAATGATGGAAACCCCCTTGGGGCCTGGGCCAAACCACCTCTGGGTCTGTCCTGCCTCTGTTGGACCCTAAGGGCAGTGGGAACCTCCCAGCCCAGACATCTTGCAGTTGCTCTGGGAGGTGCTGCACTGCATGGGTAACCTCACATTTACTGTGCAGTAGATAGTCACAGGCTAGCAAGGAAACGCTGAGGCTGTGACAAGATGCAAGAGACAAATCCATCTGGGAAATAATAAATAACAAGGCAGTCACAGCATGAGTCGCAGGGCTATAGTTGACCCAACCTGTAGTAAAGCAGAAACCACTGTGTGAGTAACCTTCCTCTAAAAGACAAACAGATTCCAGACCTTCTCATCATTTTAATTATATGGTGGCTACCAAGAGTTTAAACAAACAACTCTTTCTGTGTGTGTGGTTTTTTGTTTTGGTGGTTTTTGGCTTGGTTTAGTTTGGGTTTTTTTTTTTGTTTTGTTTTTTGGTTTTGGTTTTTTTTATGTGTGTGTGTGTGTGTGTGTCTGCGTCTCTGTGTGTGTGTGTGCATGCTCATCATTAGTATAACCATGCTGTGGAGCCTCATGCATTTCAAAGGCCTTCTCTGCTAATAGAGACTGGAGTGGCCATAGCAAGGCTTCTTTGAAAAAGAAACGCTAGCAGTGAAAAACTTCTGTAGCTCACTGCTGGCTTCAAACAATCTCCATGGTGTTAAAATGCAAGAGAGGACATGAAAGAGGAAATTCAGGCCACAAGAAGAGACTAAGGGGAGATCAAATTGCATATCCTAAGAAAGTCCTCTATGTGAAGCTGAGGATAAGTGACAAAAGGAGTTTCATTCTCAGGGAGTTTAAATTATTAATATCCTTGTAAAGAGGTCACTGTAAGGTCTTTTCTACTCTCAAAAATAGTAAAATCATGTCAAATGCAAGAAAGTACTGAAGAGAAAAATAATGATGGCAATCTAGGTGGGATGGCACAGCAATCTCACTGGGAAGGAAGAAAATTCTTCATTGAGAGCTAAGTCTTGCAACACCTAAATGTTGTTCTCTGGTACATTTGTCCATGGACTTTAACTTGTTTACCAAAGGTTTTCTCCTAGGTTCCCCTGTTTTACCGAGGAGGGATATTGAATAAATTGAATAGCCGAAAAGTCTTTCAACAGGTGATCGCTGTTTCCTTTACCCAGTTTCACATCTCTGTGGCATGGCTCTTAAAAATTGTGGAGGACCACAGACTCCATCTGATTAATTTGTTTTGGAAGAGCATGAGCAGTACTGGTGTAACCAAAATGACTCCGAGTAACAGTAGAAGAGACTCAAATAATAAGCATATGTCACAGTTCAGCTTGGCAGCCCTCCCCAGGGAATATCTGCTAGACATTGGGTCTAATTGAGCCATTTTGGGGAAAAAAAAAAAAAAGAGAGAGAGAGAAGAACTAACATATGCAATGGCAAAACTAAGAATCTAAATAAATGTTGAAATCTGACTCTGTTGGTCTGTCTTAAAATAGCCTGTCCTACAACACTAATTCTGCTACATTTATGTGACTGAAAGCAGGAACATAAAGCAGATTTGAGGTGTGACCATTTCTGAGACTATTCAATGTTCTTAAACTTTGGCTGCTCTCCTCTTCTGAGCTGCCTGACAGATCTTTGGGAAGTGGGATGTGCAACCTCTGCAAGCAAACCTCAGGCCCTGGCTGGACCATGCAATAAGGGTGTTGGTCAGGCTCCTGGAGCCAGATCAAAACCACACTGGATGACAATATGTACCCTGTTTTACACACTCATAATTCAACTTTGCTCCAAAAGTATTAATGATTAGACTTTGCATCAACAGTGTTTATGTCTGATCATGTATTGTCTCTCTTTGCCACTTTTAGATTCTATCAGATCAGGTAATGCCTCTGTTCCCACAGCCAGGCTGGAAACATGAACTTTCTGTCACGTGGATGGGTTAACTCACCTCCAGCCTGCAGACATGCCTGGGCAAGACTGAAGTTGTGCTTCTCCAGGCTTCAGCATTAATTCAGTATTAATGAATAAAGGATGCCAGGAACACTGACATCTGCAGGCCAGCCTAAAGGACTAAGCACTCGTGAAAGAGTTGTGCTCAACCCTGAGAGGTTGTCTCTGTAAGCAATTGGTTCAACACACATACTTCTCCAAATGACATTTTGTTCTTGTGAGCAGTTTGAGGTACTGACAACCAGCTTTGCCCATCAATAAATCCTGTGTGAGGAGTGCAGAGGTGCTGCCCTGGCAGTCTGCCCAGAGCCCGTTACGCTGCCATTTGCCTTAAGCAGGAGGTGTGGAAGTTTCCACACACTTCATGGTGAGCCTGCAATGGAGACATCGTGGCACAAGGATTGTGAGACCTGCCCAGGAGCAAGTGGTGGGAGGCCAAGTGCAGGGGGTGCAGGGGGGAAATCAGGGAGCAGAGCTACAGGAACAGCTGGAGGCTAAAGAAAAGTATGGTTTCCAGCATCTTGTTGCAAACTTTAAAATGGGTAAGGTAAAGCCTATCCTAGACTAGCCCAGACAATGTACAGACGTCCAACAGTTCTACTTCTTTGCATCGATATGGTAAACCAAAAACAAATATAAGCTTTGCATTTCAGAGTTTTAATCTCTGACATGCTCTGTGTTGGTTTTTCCTATTGGAAGAAACTACCTCATCTCTTGTGAATTTGTCCTCACAAGTCTCCCTTTAAAAAAGGAGAGGAAATTCCCATACAGAATTATTTTTCAAGTTTATGTATAGAGGTTTATTATGATAATTGAAAATTTCCTGGCACCATTCATAAATAGAATAGGTTCTGTGTTCTGATTCACGTACACCAATTTATCTCCTTGGAATGCTATGTTGTTGCAGAGAGTTCCCAAGATCAAAGTCCAGCCTGTACAAAGACATTATCTGATCACCTTTGCACTGCTGGTGACTGAAATAGAAATTTAATACAACAGGAAAAGAATGCAGTAGTTCCTGCTGTAAAACTTATTTCATAACACTGGCTAACACACATGGCATTTTATATGCTGGTTAACATGCCATCCTATACTAGTTGATTCCAGCTGCTGCAAGTAACCCGATACGTCATGGTGAGGAGCAGCTCCAAGAATAATGCAGACATTGCCAGATGTTGGAAGTCCATATTAGGAGAAATGTTGCTCTGCCCTTCTGCATCAGCTGTGTTTGTGTGTCTTCCTTCTAAGACAAACTTTTTTGTTTTCTTATCCATTTACAACTCAGTCCATTGTGGGGTTCTGATTCATTTGTCCAGGAGAATGCTCTGGTCTCTCAATTTTGGTAAAGGCAGTGAGCCTTACTTTCAGATATCTGAAGGTGAAGATGTTACATTTTGTAGGATCTATAAATTTAGCTCATATTGACAGCAATCAATGTATTTCCATATAGCAGACTGTTCCATTAATATTCATGAAAATGTGTATGCATCCAGGCAAAAATATAGATGGTTTTGGTTCTTTTTTGTAAATATAAGAGATCCACATATACCATTAATATGGTCAGAAGGAAAGAGAATACTTTTCTTTAAAAACAAAAACGTGAGAGTGGTCCAGGTCCAAATTGGTATTTTAACTATGAAATTTCTATTTCCTTCTGCCATCTCCAGTATCTTAAATTTTTCATTCTCTTCATTCTCTAGTAACAGTAGATACACATGACAATATTTTCAATGTAGATGGATAGCCAAGGACCATGGAAAGAAAAAATATTAGCTTTTCATCTGTACATACATATTTCCTCCAACTTTTAACACGTTTTCCCAACACCTTGTTTTTATTATCTGTTTGTAAAACACGTTTGAAATTATTTGGGATGGGGATAAAAAAATATATACCAACAACAATATGAAATTAAAAACAAAGATAAAGATTTTTCTCACATGTTACTCAATGCTGTTAGGAGACTTCTGGAAAATAAGAAATGTTTAGTGGATGCGTTTTCTGTATACCCACAGAAATGGACTTCTTTCTTTAGTATAACTGTGAAAATCAAATAGTGGCTTTTAAAATTTAGCTTATAGTAAATTCTGCTTTTCTTCTTTGAATTTACCAAGAGGTTTTGGGATACATTGGCTTTTATTGGTGCTATTTTCACTGATTTTCATATTTGGAGACTTCCACGTATATGATATTTCTTTTGTGGGAGGGGAAGAGGGAGCTGTCCTCTGCAAATGACCATTTAATTTTTTTTTTAAATTTCACTTACACTTTCAGGAGTAAGTGAAAGAAATACTGCGCACAATACTCAGAAACTTTTGTGGGTTTTGCAATGAAACACTGCAAGTTAGGAAATCCTTAACATGGGCTCAGCCATATGAATCAACTTCACTCAAAACCTGAGACTGGTTTATTTAGAGATTTTAGGCTAGTGTAATTCTGTTCACTCCTGGACTACCAAACATAGCACCCCCCAGAGACAAAATGGTGGAAGACGCTTGAAAAATGGTGACTGGAAGTTTCTGCTGGCAACTTCAGTCTAGCTCTTCACCAAGCCTCAACCACAGAACACACCAACCTCATGATTTATAATTGACATCCTGTCAATCGCAAGAGAGGACAAGAAGCAGAGAGCAACAGAGTGCTACATCCATGCAGTGTGTAAGTCCTGTTTGCCAACCAGTTAAAGATTAATCATTATTCATTATTAATTATTATTTTTAATTGTTATTAATTGTTATTAACTGTAATAATTACTAATTATTATTAATTATTAATTATTGGCCTGCAATATCATCCTTTACATGGTGCTTGCTTTTGATGGAAGATTCCAACACAAGCTGAGCTTATTGATTTTCCTGTCCATCAGGCTTCAGTCTAAAATATTACTTTTAGATGCACTATTAAGTGACCTTTGATCTGGTGTGGCCTTGAAGGACCCCACTCAAACTTTTTATATTAAGATCTAGTTGCTGACATTGCTTTCTGAGGTAAAATAGTGTGCATTCTCCCCAAATGAGCTTAAAAACTCCACAAATTATTTTAACTTTTAATTTAGACTTAATATATGAAGTAAGTAAAAAGAAGAAAGAAGTAAGCTGTGATCAACACTACCAGTGTGGAAAGCAACATGAGAAAGAATAAAACCTAACTTTGACTGATTGTTGTGGGCCTTTTTTTCTCAGGAAAGATACTGGATTTTTGACAATTCTGTGAACTAATTTGTTGAGTGTATGCATATTCTGCAAGTGAACCGTTCGAAATATTAAGCATATCTTAGTTCAGTGGCTCAGATTAATCTCACCTATTTCAGTGTCTGGGCATGCTCAATCATCAATAAGGGACATAGGCATCTTCCTGTTGGCTTATTAGTCCACTGAAATTTCTCCATCAGCTGGAAAGGAAATCAAGGTGAATACATCATTAGATGTCTCATTTCAGCAAGATGCAGTTTGCACCAGCGAGCTTGCAGTTATATACACGAGAGCAGAATTTGGCACTGCATGGGTATGGTATCAAACCGTACGAAAGGCATCCAAATTCATTCAGCAGGAAACCTCAGAGTACTTAAAATGCTAATTAAATTACATGTTGAAGTCACATATCTTTACCACTACAAGGGAAAGGTTTATAATGTGGTTCTATGATGACTGCTGAGTATAGACAGCCTTACTAACATAGGATTTATTAATAATCATGAGTAACAAATGAGACTAAAAAGCAGTGAATTTTTGTTGCAACATTAAATTTGGGGAAGCTCTCAGATCACTCACTGCAGTGAAAGGCCATGTCTTGCTGCAGCAGCAGTACATTTGGATACAGATCAAACAGCTCTGCAAGCAGCACAGTTAGAAGCTCCAATTTAAAAGTCCTAATTTGCAGGAAGTCATAATTACACTAGTCTTTATCAACAATCTGTCTAGTCCTTGCTTAAAATTAAAATAATATTTTATGTACCTGAATAAACTCTAAGAACTATAGATGATTTATGTCTTCACTGCCACATGCCTATTTTCTCACTCTAGTCACCTTACCCTTACATTTTTCTCTCATAGCTCTCGTGAGGAGACCCATAATAATTTGGACTCAGAAGGGCTTTACATCAGTATCACATCCATGTGCTTTCACTCTCTTCCACCTTATCTAGGCAACTGAGAGCACTATAGAGTGCTTGGGGCCAGATGCTTACATAACCTTAACCAGGTGCTCTATGTCACCGTAACTCTGGGAGCGCATAAAGAAGTCACTTGGATCACTCTACAGGAAGGCTGGATTTGTTGTTCGACAATATGCCAGAACTTGGCTTCCATGATTATACAAGATAGGCACGTAAAGCCAATTTTAATGTAATGATAATTTGACAAATGTTGACTCCTGCTGATAGAGCTGCTAATTATATGCTACTAGATCAGAGGGATTAATACATGACATTCATAAAAATTCCTGTTTTCATGGATATTGGGCATTAATTTAGTAATTCTTCATACATTTCTGTAGTCCAGTGAAACTAAGAATTACTGGCTTACCAAGGGCATATAAAGCAACACTAGTGTTTATGAAGATCCATCCTTTTAAGGCCGTCTCCACTGCTGCTTTTTATTTTTCTTTGGTATTTACACTTTCAGTGCAAGAGTAGGATTTCAACTCTAGTGCTGTGAAAAATAATGCAAGCAAGTAAATGACAGGAACAAATGTAGATGCAACACCTGAACAGAGAGTTCAAGCCCTCTTCCTCCAAGCTGTTCCTTAATTGCAAGAATCGCCTCCAAAAGGAAAGGGATAATTCAGGCTACACATACATTTACTACTTAGTCCTATAACTGGGATTACAGGCAAGGATGCAGTTCTTGGTAATTTTTGTGATGCATCCAGATGTTCCTGGGGAATAATGCTGCCAGGACCAGAGTCACTTGCAAGCATCTATTAATAAAGACCTGGGCGAATTTTGGTCAACTGCCTGCAGAGAGCTGAATGAGCTTGCAAATATCTGAGACCCCCAAGACATCCAGACTGTGAGGAACTCTGCTCATATAATAATGAAAAGTTTCCAAGTGCTTAAGCTTGTGGAACTTCAACTTCCTTGCTGCTGTACGTTTAGTACAAACTATCATCAGTGATCTGTCTCATCGATAGTCCAGGCTCTGATACGTCTTTGAGAAGACTCTTCATTGTTTAAAAGTCAATTCCGCCATAGCAGGTGCAACTGGATCCAGGATGACAATGTTTTCATAGGACAGACACATGGACTCATTCTCTTTTCCTCTAGGATCACCATATAGATGGTAAGTAGCTTCTCTGGAATTAGAAGAAAGCTGCAAGTGCAGGACTGATGCAAGTAAGCACAGAAACCAAAGCACTGCAGATGAGTAATTTTTAGTGTTAATTGTGACAAATGTGAGCTTGAAAGGTGCCTCCCTGAAGCCACGCATCATTCAGCAGGCTCAGGTCAGGACCCTGCTGAGGTAGAGACGGGTGTTTCAGAATGGCAGCTTCACTAAATGCCAGTCTCCTTAAAGAAAATTGATCCTTACAGAATGAATACTGGTCTTCGCTAAACATTATATTTCTTATTTCTTTGCCAGCTTTTCCATTTTCCCAGGCCACTCCAATCCAAAAGCTTTCTGCCTGGGGAAATGGAGAGCTTCGTAGCATGAGTCAGCCTCAGGGGCAATCTTAGCTTGATGCAGTGACACACAGTCTAAACTGAAATATTTGGAAGTCACTATAAAGGGCACATGAAGGGGTAATCCCTCATTTTTTTCACATGGTCTTAAGAGACTCTTTGGCAGGGCTCCCACAAGGCTGTGGCAGCAGGCAAGCAGAGTCTGGCCGGGAAATGTAACATATTAGGGAAACAATTAATCTTCATTCCAAATTATCTGCCATTACTGACTGAATACGTGTGCACAGTAATTAATCCCCTTTGTTGCTGAGGAACTGGTTCACTGCAATTTAACTCAAGTTTCTCCAGCCGCTTTTGCTGCCCTCAGCAGCTTTCCTGGGGCTTTTTCCTGATCACACTCTTCTTTCTGTCCTCCTGATGCAAGGTTCAAAAGTGGTAGTGGAGATTCAAATACTATCCCAGCGGTAAATCTGTTGAATAAGCTAAATCTATAATCATCCAGTTGAAAAAATCTGTTAGAGATGATGTAATTTGTTTCTGTATCCCATGGTATGTTGATACATTAGACAAAAATATGAAAAATGCAGACATGAACATTACTAGAGAAGCCTTTAAAAAACCTATGGAGTGAGAGATCAAAGTATGTGACTTTCTCCCTGTTTTCATTCAGATGAGTAAATCTTTCTTACATTCGGTCACGTGTGATGACGGAAGGTGGGTTTGGATCAAACCCTCCTCCTGAACACCTTAAAATAATTCAGACTTAAATTGATGTTCCTTATATATTGTTGTATTTCAGGTAAGCCCTCTGCCCCCCACATGTGAGATGCAAAGACAACTTTTACAATGTTTGGGGTTCTTTATACTTATTTATTGATATCCTAGCAATAATGTAGGATTGGAAATTTGTTACCTTGACATTATTTATTTGGTTTCTTTTTTGTAAAGTGAGGTGGGAATCTATGAAAAAATGTATTTGGACCACATGTTTATTTCATTTCTATTTTTAAGTCAAACTCTGAAGTCTTGTTTCTACACATTTTAGCAGAAATCATTGTAGAACTAATGTCTGATTAGAGTAAAACACATATCTATTGACTAATTATTTTATAGTTCAAACTGTGATTGCCAAAAATGAAGGAGTCTCTTCCAAAATTAGAAAGACTCAGTAATTCCTTTGTGCAGAATACAGTTAGCACAAAGTAATTGCTACAACAAATAGTCTTGAAAGTATTACAGCTTAACGGTTGGATGTATCCAGAATATAGACAAGCAGGTCCACACAATTAGAGATTCCAGCTTTTTCCTTTAATACTCTCAGTAGCATTTGCATAATTAGGCAAAGTGGTTGCAATATTAAGGAATGCCACCTGGGGAGGGATGATTCTGAAATTACACTTTCTCCTGTTTGTGCTACACGATACCGTTTTACACACAACAGCTTTCATGTAGTCAACCCAAAGAACAGCTTTATGCTGATATCCACTGCTAATACCTGGCTAATTATGAAGCCAAACAGGGGTATGCAGGTGCTACCTTGGGGTCTGCAATGTGCTGAGATGTATTTTTGCTCTTCATCTGTTAAGGGAAATGCACACTGAGGTTTTGCATTTCACAGTCTTATTTTCCCAGAACATACCTTTTCTGAAAACTTCTGTCTTCTGTTATCTCTAAACACTACCTTATATTTTGGCTAAGTAATTATGCTAAATTAACTGTTGTTAAGCTTTTTAGCCTAACCATTCTTCTCTTATTTACTACGCAAGCATAAAACTAAAACCCAATTTCATCTGTCCTCAAACGTTTTTTTCCCAATTGCTTTCAGCTTTGTAAGAAAGGAAAAACAGTTTGAAACATCTTTAAAATGAACAGGGTTGGGGGGGGTCCTGTACTTGTTGAACAGTTTTGTCGGTAAACTGGAAAACCTGTCATACCACAGTTGCCTTAAGTTGTCCAAGAAGGAATAATTTTAGCATTTGTTAATGCAGCTTGAGGGAGGGAAAGCAAAACATTTAAAACATTGAAAGACAACCAGTCACCTAATCTTGCCTAACCTTTCTTCTATTTATCTGTAGTTCAGTCAAGTGGATTATTCGGAATTATGCTGAAGATGTTCAGATGGCTGGGGTTTAGTTGTATGGGATTTAGCAGGAACATCCCTCATGCTTCTTTTCCTGTCTGGGAGATGCTCATGGTAAACATTCACAGAGTATAGGTAAAATACAGCTTAGACTAAGCTGCCTTTGTAGAGCAACACAAAGTGACTGCACAAAGAAAGGCATGGTGAGAACAGCCAAGAGTAAGTCAGCTTCTTGTTTGAAGCTTGCAGATCATGTGGTGCATGACCCAACTAGCCACCCTTGATCTCACATTGGCTTCACTACCATCCAGTCTTTGACTAAGTTACTGTTGTTTGCTTCTGGCTGGAATGTGGGAGAAAAACACTTGATTAAATTAGCTCCAGACAGCTGAGCTGCACTCTTAGACAAAGGTCCTTTTTGGGTTCTCATCATCTCAAAACTGAGGTTTCATAGCACGCTTCTGTTTGGCCTCGGCAGAGTGGGGCTGCAGAAAGCACTCTCCTTGCCAATCTCCTCGACAGCACCTCCTTTCCTCCCTCTTCTGCAGCACAGGATGCTTGTCCTCACTGGTGCACCTCCCCAGCGTTCACTCCACCTCCCTATCTCTACTGTTCCCCACCTCCCAACAAACTTTCCTTTCTCCTTAGGTATCAGGAGGGGATCCTGTTTCATCTTAACCTTTGTCACTAGTTTTCAAACCAGGTCCTTGATGTGCACTTTTTTGTTTGCAGGGTGCTCACTGTAACCACCTCTAGAGCTACCTTGTCATCCTTTTATGGTCCTTTCCTTCACCCTCTGCCTGGCTTTGATAGCAGTAACAGACTGGATGGTAGCTATGTTGCAAATGTTCTGTAGTTAGTTGCCTCTCTGCAAAAGAAAAGCAGAACAAAC
This sequence comes from Pachycephala philippinensis, assembly GCA_013397055.1. NCBI lineage: Eukaryota > Metazoa > Chordata > Aves > Passeriformes > Pachycephala > Pachycephala philippinensis. The sequence goes on from VWZT01009300.1 coordinate 342,172, forward strand.
CTTCTGCAGAGGAAACATTCTTCACAGAGGAGGGTTTCAGAGAGTGTATTTTTTACCTGGAGCTACATGAAGATTTATGGCATATTCAGTAGTGATGGCTCCATTCAGAGTCAGAAATATCCTGCCTAAAGATACCAGGGGTCAGCTCATTCTCACTGCTTCTGAGGGATGGCCAGGGAACCATTTTCCATCTCCTGAGGTCAGTCAGACCTTCAGGAGGCTCCCAGCACATGGGCAGACTGCCTGGGTGTCGCATGAGCTCCCTGAAGCAGTCACACAGCCCTCTTGGACAATAACTGCCTGTGAATAATGGATCCCCGCAGCCAGGTATGCTGGGGATATATTATTCAAATGGCAGCAATACCCAAAAAAGAAAAAGCCACGCTTGGATTCTCTATAATCACAGGATAGCAATCGACCTCCGAACACACGGGTGGCTGCTTTCCTGGCACCACACGTCTGGTAAAAGAATGCCGGGCTTGCAACCCTTAATTAGTACTTAATAAACTGAAAAGGTGTAATTTACACTGCTCATTTACCTCTAGAGACTTATTCTTCTTGCTGCCTCTGTGGCTTTCCGGACTTCAGGCCTTCCTATTTTCCTTCTGTCCTCAACAGCAATGGAGAGAAAATACAATGGCATCTTTAAGCTGGGTGAGACGGTTCGTTTGTTATGGTTGGTGATGCTGTTCTTGCAGCTTGCAAGCTAAGCCAAAATCACGTCTTTTTATGTACAGCACTCAGCTAAATCGATTCAGGGGCTGTATTTCAGCAAAATGAGCAATGCCGTGAGGGCAGTACCCTCCAATGGCACAGACACAGAGTCCTCCCACCAATGGGAGTCTCCATTTGTCTGTGTTTAACTTTATGCGAACACGGTCTTTAGACACTTTATGTAATTATTTCAAATTGTTACATCTATCCAGAGAAATACAGTCCCATGGCTATGGGGCAGGTTATATTCTAGTTGTTACATGAAGTCTGAGGACTCAGGACTTCTAGTCTGACTCTGGCTGTACCCTTTCCACAGCTTCACCAGATCTGGCAACTTGTATGTCTCCTCTCCTTAAATGCAGGTTGTACATACAAAAGTAGGTCATACATGCATACATATCTCTGCAGTCCCTCCTGAATGGCAGGAAACTCAATAATTTGCATTTGCTCTGCAAAGACAATGACTGGGATGATAAATCTTAGCTCACAATCATTTTGTATAATGGGACAACAGTCACCAAGCAAGGGGCATAAGAAAAACTATTTACTCAGCCGCAGACAGCAGAAAGGCTTTAACTGAGTCCTTATGTCCAGTGAAAGTATGAAGAATATTGACAGGGTTTATTGTGAATGATACAAAAAAAAGAGGAGCTGATAAATGTAATTGCAAGAAAATTAATGTGGAGAGCAGTTTTATAATATAAAATATGTGAAAGCTTAAGAATAACATATAAATTTTCTTTCTGTCCCAGAACGGACATTTTCTGAAAAACTATTACAAAATACACTTATTCTGAAACTACAGTAATGCTACCATTTTCAAGAAACGAATTCATCCACTTATATCTCTAAATACTGACTTTTACTCAGCCTTAATAGTGCCCCTAAATTAACTATCATTAAGCTTTTCAGCCTTGACATTCTTTTCATGTTACCATGTAAGCATAAAACTACCCAGCCCTTTCAGCTGACCTTCAAAAAACGAAGCAGTATTGTGGATAAAGACCTAGAAAATCACAGTTAAAGCTCCCGTTGACTTTAGCAGTGCCAAGGTTTCATCCAGATTTTCTCTAATACAATGCCTTTGTGAAGCTATGAAGGCACTTGATTATAGGTAGCAAAGTACATGCTGACGACCTCCAGCTGAGATGCCAATCCTTGCACAGTGGATTTCAGCCTGCTGGCAATAGATTTGCATTCCATGGTTGCCTTTTAATCCGTATGTACCTGTGGACAGAAGACCAAAAACCTGATCCTCCTGGAATGGCACAGACCCATATCTGAATGACAGGTTCAGCAAATGGCAAGAATTGGTGGTGTGCAGCTACAGGGTTCTGAGGGCAGTCTTTGTATACCACAGAAAGTGATGTGGAGCTATCTTTTCCACTAATTTCGTATTGTTATTTCCCAGCATGACTGTGACATCTTCAGAAGCCACAATGTCATTTAAGAGTCTAAGTCTCCTTAGGTTTCACTTGTGGAAGTCTTGAAACACCTCTAAGCATTGCACTGAGGTTTTTCCCAATTAGTTGCCAGAGCTTAGTGCATCAAAGGAATGTTGAAGTTGAGATTATTCACATATTTGAATGCGCCTTAACTGATATCTGCCTCTCATAGGCTGATGCTGATCCTTTAGCAATGCTTCCGGGATCTGAGTGCTGGCTGGTGAGGACAGACTTATTTTTCTGACTTATATATATATAAAAACATGGAATGTTTTGTATAAAACCGAACCAAAACAAAAATTTGCAAGGTCACCTGTCAAAGTGTTCTGCCAAATCCAGATACTGTATCTGCAGAATCCCCTGTACATCCCAGTGTGCCCACAGAAACAAGTCAACAGGGCTTCCAGGGCTCAGTGCTGACTGAAGAATGTAGAGGTTTTATGCTGAATCTCGTGATGGGAAAGCTCCTCTGGTCTCCAATGGTCATGGAGGTATCATGGCTAATGCAGCAGAGGAGACAAGTTTGCAAGACGCAACCATTTGGTGACCACAAAAGGAAATTTTTAGTATGGACCTTTGATGGAAGAGAAAGAAAAATTGAGTCCTGAGCTTCCAAATACTGAACTGAGATAAAAGAGAGAGGGCTTCGTGGAAGTGACCATTAATCAATTTGCAATACATTTCATTATTTAAAACATTAATTGCCTTTCTGCTAAATTAAGCCGAATCAGTAGCTCTGTTTAATTCTGCCTACTGTAGTGAAATTCATCCTCATTTTCTGATCACTCCCCTACCGTTAGCCACTCTGTGAGGTGAATCTTTGATCTAAAATAAGTAAGTAAACAAAAATACTTTGGTTATGACCATCTCATTTAGAAACTCAGTGCCTTCAGAAAAATAACACTGAGCTTTGATCTGTGGTGCATTTGAAGAACAGGATGATATATACATGCTAGTGGTTTGCACCTATAGAATGACTTAGGCATGTTGATTTTTAGATTACTCTGGAGACATTTCCCTCTTTATTACAGCTCAATTGGTTATTTTCTGTCTCTTCGTTTTCTCTCTTTTTCTTTTTTTTTTTTTTGCAGAAACCTTGCAGGGTTTTTAAACATG